>CM031237.1:180625622-180913122 GCA_018340775.1 Taxus wallichiana var. yunnanensis | reverse complement strand
CATAATGAGGTCTAATTTTGACCCCCAACTTATAGCTAGGGTTTGCATAGCAATTTAAGAGGTGTGGGACAAGTTTTACTTGTCCCATAAGCCTTCAAAATTGGCCCTTAAGGCCAAATTCAAATTTCCATGAGGGGGTAGAGTGCACAACACTCAAGATCAAAAGCACTCAATCTTACAACATAAAACCCAAGAGCCATCTAGTCTAATAAATGAAGACTTTTGGTCACATCCACAATTAATTAATAAAAAAATTAATTAACTTAAATAGGACACTAAAATCTATTAAGATAAAGGGAAGAATACATCATTTTCTAAAGAATTAAAAACAAGTAATTTATATCACTATAATCACATACTACATCAACCAAAGAAAACTAAACAAAAATACAACACATAACCCCTTGGTCAAAATTTCCCCCTAACAATAATTCAAATACACACACACACAAACACATGTTGCCATGGTGACCCTTGTTGAATTCATATAGGATAATAATGTGGTTGGTCTCTAATCCCCTGATGTTTTTGTGACATGTTTACCTAAAAACACATAAAACCTCCTTCGGCATCATGACCACATCAAAAACATCTAGGATAAAATATGCAATATAAATCCAAAGTCATCTATATATAAATCAAATATCATCTAGAAAAATATGATATCATTTACAATTTCTTAACATTTATATTCTACATATCATCCATGTCAAAATGATCACAACATTAGTTCAACTATCAAAGCCTACTCACAGGTGTGACGTAATATCGCATGTCTGAAATATATATATATATATATATATATATATATCAACAACATATTAACATCAATACAAAATGTCTCTAATAATCCACATGCATCATATATGAATCGAAATCAACAACATCCATGATCTCTAACATCTAATCATCACGCCAAATCAAAAGCTACAATAATATCCATAAGTATTGTTGAAACTATCATAATCAATAAAAAAAAGGTGTTTAAGGGATGTGGGCACTACAAATTCACTCAACGAATACAAGTTTATTTGTATTCCTTGTACATGTATTACTTATGTTAGTTTCATTACTTTACCATTAAATTTTTTATCTTGATGTGACCAATCCCTTCAATCTTGCAAGACACATTATTTCGAAAAGATAAGAACTACTCTCAAGGGTTGTGTTATCAAAGTAAAATATCATGTTGCAAATTGTTGAGTTTTCATAAATATTACAGGGCTAAGTACCTCAGTCTTGTAGATGTCTTCTCAAAATATATGGGTTCTATCAACCTTTTTCTTCTCGAGAAAATTAGTCCTAATCTTTTCAAAATTCCCAACCATTTGCATGAAAAATTCGTGCCATTTATAACATTTCCAATAGATCCCATTCCTCTAAAAAGACATAAACTTTAAATGCACCAGTTCTCACCATGATTCTTTCATGATTCAAAGAATAAGATCTGTAAAACTCTCCAGGTGCTCGAGGAAAAATCTCTTTGATTTCTTCTCACATTCAAATCCTTTCCATGGTAGATTACTCCTTCAATTTTCCAACCACTTTCATCCCATATCAATCAAATCTGGTCCCTTGCGTTCTCAAGAGAAAAAAAATGGAAAACCAGATCAGGCTTGAGAGTTAGACCATTTTAATGGTGAAAGATGTCTCTAGATCTCTCCCACAAAATTCTAGATATCAAAATTAACTCACTCCTCTGTTTGGCGTGTAGAAAATAATAAAAAATCATGAAGACTCACACTTTCGGAGCTTTACGTAAAAGTGTGGGGTAAATCAGATTTAGATGCTCAAAGAATTGATATTTTATTTTGAATGTGCATCGTCCATGGAAGATGAAAAAAATAGGCTCGAGGGCTTCCTTTCACCTTTTTGACCCTTTTCAAAAAAATGAAAAAATTCCCATTTTTCTCTACACCTCCACTTTTGAAAAATTGGCCTGACATGTGTCCTAACGTGGGCCCCAAAAGAAACGCAGAGAAATTATGTCACTTGACTCTCTTTTGGAAAAAGGAAAAATTTCCAAGTTTTCCCCATAGCTCCGCCCTTGAGAAATACTTTTGACACGTGTCCCAATTGTGGTCCCTGTGGAACTACATGTCCCCTTTTAATTTTAACTCATTTTTTTAAAAGGAAATTTTTCCAATTTTCCTTCGTGGGTCTACACTCCACCATTGACTCGGGCAAAAATTGACTATTTCCCATCGGAATCGCAGCCATTTTTTCTATTTAAACCTTTATGAAGTAAAGAGGTGAAAAGTTTGAATTTCCTCCGATGGTCTACCTCCCCACCCTCTATGACTTTTCAAATTGCCATGTGTCACCACAACACACCTTGAGGCAGTCCCAAAATTTTATACCTTGAATGAGCATGGGCTCGCCACATGTCCTACTGGAAAAATTTGTTTGAAATCTTGAAGCTCGGTGGAAGGTGTCACTTGTCAAGCTCTAGGAAGTCTCCTTTTGATCATTGAAAAGTCTAAGTAAAATGCAAAGTGAGTGGAGTGCCCCATGTGTCCTCATGGTGCATATCTAAGATAGTGCCCAAGTATAAGACCCTAAACGAGCACGAGCTTGCCACATGTCCCTATTCCACCAAATTGTTTCCATCTACATAAATGTTTTTCTATATATGGGAAAGTAGCAAAATCCTCCATGTGTCCTCCCGCTACTCTAAGGCAAAGCCCAAAAGAAGATCTTCAAATGAGCATCGTTCCTCCACATGTCTTTTAATTCCTAAAAACCTTTTTAATTTTGTCTAAGTATGGGAAACCTAGCCGAATCCTTCATGTGTCCCTTTCCTACCAATCCTCCACGTGTCCTCCCAGTGCTTCAAAGTCAAACCAAAAAGTTGATTCTCAAACAAGAGTCATTCCTCCAAGTGGACACATTTTAAAGTTGAGGCTTTTTATAGAATTTTTGAAGTGACCGGAAAATTCGTGTCCAACCAAAGGATGCCACATTTCCTATTGATATAAGGATGAAAATATGATTGGGGAAATGCCTCACAAACCGCAAAAAACATAGATAAATGACCATTTGAGCTTGAAAGTGAAATTTTCTTCAAGGACATAAATTTTAGAAATGTTGCAAGACTCAAATACGTTCCTCGGGGACACATCAATTCATTTCTCCTTGATTAGTTAGGGCAAAAATGGTAGGGATGACAAATCTTGACTGTGGAAAATGGAGGAAATGAGAAAACGTGTGTTTTGAACGAACAGAGCATGGGAGACTCAAAATACAAAGCTTTTCAAGAGGAACAAAGAAACAAGGAGATAATTAAGGACCCATACATGATCTTTGACCAGGAGAAGATTAAAATGGCAACAAATACTGGCCAAACACAATACGGGGAAGGATAAAATGACAGAGGCTATGAATTAATAAATCTTTAAGGGCACAAATGGGGCAAGACAATTCTAAGCACCAACATGGATAACATGTAGAACTCATCTATGTATTCTTGCAACTATTTGTAAGTTCTATCTCGAGAATCAATCCTCCTGTAAAGGGTTTGTGCATAATGCACAGGAAGAAATTTATCTTTCACTTCTTCTCCATCTTACTCCACGTCCTAATTCTTTCTTTCCCCTTTCTTGACCAGTCTTTTTGTAGGTGATCCCACCATAACATAGCATGACCTTTCTATTTCATGCATGGAAATTTTTCCTTCTATTTTTCTTATGTATCCTTCAATTAAATTTTTTTCCCATGCTAGTTCACCACCTATCGTCCTCTAGTTTTAGACTACCACCATACTCTGAAATATCAACTCTTATCCCATCATTCTTTCCTTCTAATGCTCAAGCATCTGCTCTTTAAAAGCTAATGGTGGCACTTGCATTTCCTCCTCTTTAAAAACTTCTTATTAACTGTGTCATCTCCACCATGATTTCCTCTATGGGTTATCATTGCAACAAGCACAACAACTTACCTCTGTAGATTTTACATATTTCTATTCACTTGGGCAATACTACCTCCTCTTCCTCTTCCTGCCATTTTTTAAAGACTCAAACCAGCTCTGATACCATATAATGTAGCTGAATTCTAAACAAACTTGATATATTGCAAATAATATGAACTCCAAAATAAAATAGATCTCCTTCTTCATTATTGAATAATTAATTACAATATTTCCTAAATAGGAAAACAACTCCCAACTTGATTTTCCAAGAAAACCCTAACTAACTTTGACTAAATCTACTCTAGGTGGCGGAATTTACTATATTTAGCAGTTTACTAGAACCTGCTATTCTTAGTAACTTGTCATACTTATTCATATGGGCACAAAAATTTCCATGCATATTCTACATTCCTAAAATAGATTAATTTCCAACTTTCTAACTTATAATGTAACTAATAGACTAAAATTAACTAATGTCTAAAAAGAGGAAATAACTGAACTACAACTTAAATCCTAATTTTTGGCCTCAAGATGGTGGATTTAGGGCCCAAAAATGTGCCAAAAATTTCCCCAATTAGAAGGGAGGGTTACCGGTGTGTTTGTATCATCAAAACATGTGGTTTAAAAAAAACACACTCAAACAAACACCCGAAGCTCAAGTTATGACCTTTTAAAGCTCTTACCAATTTTGGAGCATCAAATAGCAAGGTAGGGACTTCACCGATGCTATCTTAGTGCTATTTTGTTGTACAAAGGATTGTAAATGGTTTATTGTTGCATAATTTGGTTTGGGGATATAATTTTCTTTAGGTTGTGTAGGAGAAAATGAAATCAAGATATTTTATAGGGAGGTATAAGAGTATCGTTGTGAATCTTTGGAGGAAATGGGTTGAGTGTCCCACCTTTATAGATAAGTGAAATTTGTGCTTAGATTGTATGTTTTATTAAGGGAGATATAAGAGTTGAGTGAGACATAAGAGTTTTGGAGGGAGGCATAATATTCTTACTGGTATGTGATTTGAGTTTTCTTAGAGGCTTTAAGGTGTTCAGTCAACCCCTTTGGGAGACATAAGTGAATCCCCATGTTTCTTTTTTCCCTCTTGGCTTGATATTGATCCTTTGTGCTTAGGAAAATGTTATCTGTGTTGTTACTTTGCATTGTGCTTTTATGAAAAAAATAAAAATAGAAACAAAAAAATTGTATGTATGATTGTTTTGGAAGCCATGTGAATGTTGTATTGGTTGCGTTTTACCTCTTATTGCTTCATTGTTAGGGCTCGGGGCCAAAGAGGAGGAATAATATTTCTTCTCATTGGATTATTGGTCTGGTGGACAATGTTGCCTACTCCCCTATTTAGTTTTTGTGTTGGATATTGAATAAAATGGTCAATTTCAAGTGAGGTTTTGGGACATTGTTGCATTTTAAAGAAGACAAGGAGAAATACTACTCATGTAAAATATTTTTCATGTTATCTCCACTTATGTGGAGGGATTTTGTAACTTCTATTTTAAAGCTTCATCTTCATGTAATAGTATTTTGTAAACTTAATTTGTATTGAATATTAAAGAAGCACTCATGTTGGAAAGGAGGCATGTAATGTTGCATGTTGTTATTATACCTCCTCCAACTTGTTTAGTTTATCAAGAGTGTATTCGATGTAAACATGTATTTTAAATGGGTTATTTCCTAAAAATGAAACTATCAATTCTTGTATTATTTAGATGAAGTAAGGACCTTGAAATGGTTTTTGAAATGAAAATTAAACGTTCTCAATCCAAGATTAAATTCAACTTAAATAGTTTTCTCAAAAGTGTAATATCTCTCTTTTAAAAGATTGATGTTCTTGCATGTAAATATACTTATTGACGTGAAATGGATGTCATTTATTCTATTGTTAAATAAATGAAATATTGTCTTATTTTATTATAAAAATGAGAATTTTAAAATGTTGAAACTATAGTTAAATCTCATACTATGTTATTAGAAAAGAAAATAGTTACTTGGGGTTTTAAGATAAGGGAAAATGTCCTCTTTACTAACATAATACGCAGAAACTAAAATGGGGCAAAATACCCATACCCAACTAGGGTAAATACAAATAAATACACAATTAAAATATAATAATATGAGAATACCCTAGTAGAGGGTTGTAATTGAAAATAAATAACTAAAAATGTGTATATGCACCCTTGAGCTTTGAGCAACCTTTCATGGCCTCCATCCTCCTCTTCCTCCCAAACCTTCAAAATGAAAATGAGAAAATAGGGTAAAAGAAATGAATAATAACACCTCATAAGGATGTTTAAGGTTATATTGAATACCTAAGATCTAAGGGCTTTAAATGGATCAATCTAAGTGTTGGGAACCAATCCTCCATTTTTTAGGTGATGATATTTTTGTGTGAGTATGGTTTTAAATTAGAATGGATGTGTAACTTATAAAGGGGGCACATAGTAATTTAGTGTTTCAAGTTAAAATGTACCCTTTTTGGTATGGTTTAGTAAATGATAAAATGACATTAAACTATAGAATTTAAAAAATGAATTTTTGTATAAATATTAAAGTTAATGACTTAAGGGGATTAATTTAATTAAGGGCCATTGTTTAATAAATGTGGAATATGGTTATTAATTGAATAAGGGAAATAAATTTAATCCAAACAAATTAATTAATGAATACATCACTACATGATTACAACTAGAAATATATTTGGAAGAGGATTAATAATATTTAATTATTAATCTAAGTTAGATCAACCTAATGTAATATAGAAAATTATAGATAGAAGTTAGATAAATGCACTCTAGGGTTAATGAACCTTATAATAAAACACACTATTCCCTAAATTTCATAACTAATTATTGGGTTTTATTATCGGTTTTGTGTGGGAAAAATGTGGGCATTGCACTTGGTATCGAGCCATGTGTTCAACACTTAGACCCTTGGGCACATTTGGAAACACAAATAGTTGACCTAGATCAACCTAGAACTAGACACACCACATATATATATATATATATATATATATATATATTGAATGTATAAAACCTAGAAAACTGAAACCAGACCTAGATGATGATAAATTAACTCCCATCTTGGTTTGTATAAGAGGCAAAAACTAGACAAGATAATTTTTTGTGTAGCGTTAGATATAGCATATCAATATCAAGAATTTGTCACTATATTTTTGTAGATTTTGCAAACCTTACAGGAGGTCAATGCAGTCATACAAGGTGGAGAAGTAAGAAATGACCTAGCCAAAATGATAGGGATCCATCACATGAGGCTTAACAAGAAAAAGTGATGATCATAGGGAAGAGAAATCCAAAGTGGAGTCAACTAGAGAAAATTCACCCGAGAGAAGGCATAGAGATAGGGTTATAAGACACAAAGATAGATCAAAGAGCCATCGGATGAAGGATGAGCATGTAGAGAGACCTAGTGTTTGACATACATCATTGCAGATCATATGAGAGATATCCCTAAGCTACCCCCATCTCATTATGTTGGTGATATATGAGGTTTTTAGGTAGAGGCTTGGTTAGAGAGCTTGAGAGGATGCTTCAAGATTTTTCCATGTACTAACAACACAAAGCATCCTGTTGTGATTCATATTATTAGGGATGGAGTAGTATTTTGGTGGTGTACTAAAGATAAGAAGCTCCATGTGGACTCAAAGAAGATTAATTGGGAGATCTTAGAGGAACGGATCAGGAATAGATACATATCTAGGAGGTTCATCTAACAGAGGATATATAAGTTTCATCACCTACACCAGGAATCCATGACAATAACAGAGTATGAGAGTCAGTTTCTAGAATTTCTTCTAAATGTCGACTACATGAAGGATGAGAAGGTTAGGATTCACAAGTTCATCAGGGTCTTTAACTTGGATATGGGAAGTGTTATATGCATTCATTATAGGAAGACCTTAGTTGAGGTCATTGAGAAGGCCTACATTGAAGAGGAGACTATGGGGAAGAAATAGAACGAGGATTCATATTCAGTAGATGTTGCATAATAGGTCAAGGGGGTTAGTTCCCCTCCTCGTGCATATGGTTCAAGATAGTCTTCTTTTAGGCCAACACAATGCAGCCACATTAGTAGTAGTAAAATACTCGTCCACCATTTACACCCCCATAAATATTTGAATCTTAGATAGGATGAAGTATGGGGCCTCCCCTAGAGAACCCATCAGGACATAGGGAGCACCTCAAGCTCAGTCAGTAGGAGCTTGTCAATAGCGACCACAACAGTCCATGGAAGGTTAATCAATATTCACAATAAAAACCATTAGAGTATGCTAGATCCACATCTCATTGGAGTGGAGAAGGTAGTTTTTATGGATACAATGTACTTGGACACCATTGACAAAGTTCCCATAGAACCCCAATAACAAGGGTAAGGTACGTAGTTAAAATCCTGCAAATCGAATAACATGGGACGTAGCCATAAAATTTATGCAATGATTGATAACCACTAAGTAGAGCATCAAGGTACAATGATAGAGGCTATAGGTAGCATTGGTGGTATCCATACCTCTATATTGTTTGATTTTGGTTCTTTTGATTCATTTATTGTGCCATCTTTAGAAGATCAATGCAAGATTATGGTAGTTAGGTAAAGCCTTAGTTAAGATGTTTAGATGGATTTATGGGCCAAGTTCTCTTGTGACTCCTTACTTAAGGAGTGTGTAGTTGACCTAGGACCCTTTAACACTACCTTCAATATTCATATTATTTTTTTGGGTTCACATGGAATTATCTTTGGCATGGATTGGTTATCTGTACACTTAGCTAGAGTTGATTGTTACAGAAAGAATATATCTTGTGTAGATAATTTGGGATTTGAGCCAATGATATTTGGAGTTATGAGACCCATCTCTATTCCCATTGTTTTCGATATGAATATTAAACATTGTGCATGGAATAGATGTTAGTTGTATGCTATTATAGTTAGTTATAGTTTTGAGAATGAGACAAGTGGGCCTTTAATTGATGATCATCTTATTTTGAGGGAGTCTGTAGATGTTTTTCCAAGTAAATTACCTCGGTTACCTCCCCATGTCAAATAGACTTTCATATTTATTTAGTGCTTGGAGTAGAGCCTATCTCATAAAATCCCCTTAGCTATGTGAGGTCAAGATGTAGTTGAGAGACTTCTTGAGAATGGCCTAATCCATCCTAGTGTATCTTAGGTGCACCATTGATAGTTTTTGAAGAAGGATGGATATTTGCATTTATGTGTGGACAACAGTAGCTAAAAAAGTAACAATAAAATTTGATAACCCTTTCCACGCATTGATGATTTGTTAAATCAGATGAAAGGGACCACAATGTTTTATAAGATACATATTAAGTCTAGTTATCATTAATCGAGGATTATAGAGGTGGATATCATCAAGATAAATTTCTGCATGAGACATGTCCAGTACAAGTTCATAGTTTTTCAATTCATTTTGACGAATTCCCTTGCAGTGTTAATGAGTTTGATGAACGGGGTATTCAAGAAATTCCTAGATAATTTTGTGCTCATATTTGTAGATGATATTTTGATCTACTCACGCACATGTGAGGAGCATGAGGAACATATTTTTTAGGTTCTATAGTTCCTTTGTGAGAAGAAACTATATAGGAACCTATAGAAGTGTGCATTTTTCTAGTCAGAGGTTTAGTATTTAGTTCACATTATTTATGTGGAAGGTATTGTTGTCGATCCTTCCAGGATTAAAGCTATCATGGATTAGCCAACACCTACCAAAGTGTGACCGAGGTGTGTAGTTTTATGGGATTTTCATGTTATTGCATGAGGTTTATTTAGTATTTCTCCTATATTGCACATCCCATCACTTGCCATAAGTGGAAAGGGAAGAATTTTTTTGTCAGATTGATGTGAGCAAGCCTTTAGGAAAATAAAGGAATTCCTAATGACAACACCTACTCTAGAAATGCTAAATCCACAGGGAGATTTTTTCATATGTACTGATGCTTCTATGGTAGGATTGGGAGGTGTATTGATGTAGGAGGGCCATGTAGTAGCATTTAATTCTCACAAACTCAAGGATTATGAGCTCAATTATATAACTCATGACCTTGAGCTTACAGCAGTTGTGCATGCCTTAGTTTGATGGAGATGCTTCCTTTTGGGAAGGAGGTTCATTCTCAAGATAAATCACTTGAGTCTTGGACATCTCTTAACACAACCCAATCTAAATTCCCATCAACGGAATTTAATGGAGCTTCTTTGTGAGTATGATATGGAGATATTGTATTTGAATGGGAAGGATAATGTGGTTAAAAATGCCTTGAGTCATCATAGATACTTGGTTATGGCTACAATAGTTTGTACAAACTTGACCACCTGAATCTTGTAAAAACTTCCACATCATAACTTCTACCTTTCAGTTAGAGTAGAGATCGAGTCTCAAAGACACCTTGAGTGAAATTTTGATGGATTTACATTAGAGGTAGATGGTCTTATTCGACACAGAGGTTAGATATATGTACCCAGACATGGAGGATTGAGGCATAATATCCTTCTTGAGGAACATCGTGTACCTTATTCATCCCATATTGGGGTGAAGAAGATGAATGCCACATCGAGAGATTTGTATCATTGGACAGGGATGTAGAGAGATGTAGCTCAATTTTTGTCTCTTTATTTAGAGTTTCAGAAGGTGAAGGCTGAGTATCAGCATCCATCTTGCCTTATATATCCTCATGCTATACCGAAGTGGAAATGAGACACCATTTTGTTGGATTTTATAATAGGGATACCTACGTTGAGATATCGCCACAACACCATCATTGTCACAGTGGATGGATTGATGAATGTGGATCATTTTTCTCTAATGAATACTACCTATACAACTAGTTTAGTGGCATGAGTATACTTGGGTGATATTTTCAAGTTGCACGTGATTCCATGGAAGATTATTGTGACCGTGATCCCTTATACACCTCTCATTTTTGGATTACTATGTAGCATGCCCTCGGGATGAAGATCAACTTCAATATAGCCTATCACCATGAGACAGATGGACAAAAATAGTGGGTGAATCATATTTTAGAGGACATGCGTCAGATGTACAACATAGACCATCAGTCGAGATGGGAGGATTATTTATACTTGTTAGAGTTTTCTTACAATAATAACTTTTAAATTTCTATTAGTATGGATCCATTTCAGGCACTGTATGGTAGGGAGCGTAGGACATCGATGAGCTGGGAAAGATTAGGGGACAAGGTATCTCTTGGGCCATCTTTATTACATGATATGGAGTAGCATGTTTTCATGCATAGACAAATATTGCAAGAGGCTCAGGATAGACAGAGAAGTATGCAAATCAATGGAGGACAAAGCATAGTTTTGAGGTGGGCATGAAGGTGTTTCTTCATGTAAGCCTCATAAGATCCCTATCCATTATGGAAAATTCTCTAATCTAGCTCCTAGATTTGTGGGTCCCTTTCAGATCTTGAAATGAATTTGTCTCTTGGCCTACCATTTAGCATTTTCACCGAGGTTGTCTTACATCCATGATGTATTTCATGTTTCTATTTTTAACAGTACATTCCAAATCCTTTTCATGTATGATATTTTACAACACTATAGGTGTAGGATCAACAATAAGTGATGGTGGATCTCATGTGCATTTTAGAGTAGATGACCCTCGGCCTTCGAGGCTGAGAGATTGATCAGGTTCGTATCTAGTGGTATTTAAATGATGAGACAATGACTACATGGGAGGACACCACACATTTGAGAGCATAGTTCCCACACTTATTCAAGTCACTTCTAGGAGAAAGTTGAGTCTAAGGGGAGGGGATGTAGTGCCCACTTCTCTTTGAAATTGATATTAATATAATTTTTACATATTTTGGGTTACATTCATAGACATTTTTACCATATTTGATCATTGGAATTTTATAGATGGATATTATTATATTTTATTAACCTATTTGATAGATAGTATTGATGTTTTAGACTTTTGACATAGTGCAACTTATGTGATGGATTACATGCATGGATTGACATATCATTATTTGATGATCTAGAGTTATTACTTTATATATATACTAAAAATTGTATTTGATATATATATTTTGTTAAAAATATTATTTAGTCTTGTGATCTTATTGCTAATTGATGAAATGATAGAATCGAAATATTTGAATTTTTGAACAATTGGTGAAATTATTTGATTTTAGTGATGGTTTAGTTATGATATTTAATGATATAATTTAATATGTATATGTGTGTTTTATGGTCTCGATGTCCTTAATATGGCCATGAGGCTAGAGAGGTATTGTTTTGATTTTTGCAAGAAATTGTAACACAATAAACAAAAAGGAGGTAAGAGACTAACAATGAAGGAATTTGGGGTATAGACAATAGGTCACCTTGGAAAATTTTATATTTGTATGTTATTCATGGTGATAGATTGTTAGGAGGTCTCTATTTTGGGGTGGCCTCAAATGCGACCTTGGGAAAATGCATTTTTTCCTTTTGTTTAATTATTTCGTGAGTATTTTAATTATTTTAGTATTTTTATTCACCTTTATTATTGTTCGTTAATTTTTGCTCCATTTAAGTTGATAAATTTCATTTATTTATTATAATGTAAGATGTGAAAAAATGGGGTATTTGATATTTGTAGATTATCCTTGAATTTATGTTGGACTTGAAAGCATTTTATTAATTTTAAGTGTTGTGTACTCAACCTTGCATGTCAAACTCGTATTTTGGCTTAAGGGCCATTTTTAGGCTTGTGGGATAATTCAAGCTTGTCACACACCCCATTATGTGATTTATAAGGTTAAAAGGTGATATTTATTGCAATTTCTTAGATGATTTTTTAATTGTGTCCTTTAGATGTGTGGGTAGGAGTTTGTTTGTGTAAGACTTTTTCATTTCCTCAACCACTAACTTATGAACTTTGGATTTGGTATTGAACCATGTGTTGTGGGAGGAGGAGAAGTGAGGTGGAATATTAGATGGAGCAACATCAACGCTTCCTCCTAACTTTTCTATTTATGTACGTTCTTTTTCAGGTTTTTGGGGTTAGATGTTTTATTTTCTCTCTTTCATTTTGGAGGAGCTTGCTTTTGGAGTTGTTGTTTCAATCTAGGGAATTGGTAGGTGCTTTATTGGGACTTGGAAAATCCTGGAGCTTGTGCTTGTGATTGGATACTCTTGCAATGACAAGGTAGGGACTTCACCCAAGCATTCTTAGTGATATTTTGTTGTGCAAATGATTATAAAGGGATAATTGTTGTATGTTTTGGTTTCGGGATAGACTAGCCTGTAAGTTGTGTACAAGGAAAAGAAATGGGGATATTTTTTAGGGAGGAAGAAGAGTATTTTTGTGTATCTTATGCGAGGGATTTGGGTTAAGTTTCCCACCTTTGTAGATAAGTGAAATGTATTCTTATGTTGTATATTTTATTGAAGGAGGCACAAGAGTCTCGTTCTATGTGGTTTTAGTTGTTTTGGAGGCTTTAAGTTTGTCACTCAACTCCTTTGTGAGGTATAAGTGAATCCCCATGTTTCTTTTCTCCCTCTTAGCTCTATATTTAGCGTTTGTGCTCTGGAAAATGGTATGTATGTTCTTACTTTGCATTGTGCTCTTTGTGAAATAAATAAATAAATAAATTGTATGAATGATTGTTTTGGAAGCCATGTGAAGGTTTCCTTGGTTGACTTATAGCTCTCATTGATTCATTCATAGGATTCGACGGACAAAGAGGAGGAAGGATTCTCTTTCTCATTGGATTATTGATTGGGTGGAGAGCGTTTTCTAATCCCCTATTTTGTTTTTGTGTTTTTGGATATTGAATAAAATGGTGGAGCTCAAGTGAGGTTTTGTGAAATATTTGCATTTTGAAGAAGACAAAAAGGAATCCTACTCATGTAAAATATTTTTATGTTGTATCCACTTATGTGGATGGATTTTGTAACTTTTATTTTAAATATTCATCTTCTTGTAAAATTATTTTGTAAAATTAATCTGTATTGGATACTCAAGAAATAATCCTGTTTGTAAAGGAGGCATGTGAGGTTGCATCATGTTGTTATTATACGCCATCAAACTTTTTTAGTTTGTGAAGAGTGTATTGGATGTAAACATGCATTTTAAATGGGTTAGTTCTTGCAAAATGAAATTATCAAGTATTGTATTATTTAGATGAAATAACTACCTTGAAATGCTTTTGGAAATAAAAATGAAGCTCTCTCAATCTAAGCTTATATTCAACTTAAATATTTTCCTCAAAAGTGTAATATGTTTGATTTTAATTTTTTTTTTTCTTGCATGGAAATATAATTTTTTTCTTGAGTTGGACGTCATTTATTCTATTGTCAAAGAAAGGAAATATTATCTTATTTTATTATAAAACTGATTATTTTGAAATATTGAAACTATAGTGTATGGGGAAGATCCCATTACAAAATGTAAACTACTTAAACTAACTAAATTTTGTGCGTGGCCATTATGTCGGGGGATCACACAAGAAAACTCTACCGAACCTATCGAAAATTCTCATATGAGGTAAAAGGGAAGAATTTCCATTGAAGAGAGGTAAAGGGATGTTGGGGAAATAAAAATATAGAGGGTAACTATTATAAGTAAGATTGTAAAATTCACATACAATAACTAGAGTGATTTCACATCTAATTAGAATAACACAAAGCAATGGAAACCATGATAAGACATAAAAAATCATATAAGAAAATTGTGATTGATTCATTTATCAAAGTTATATACACGTTTCTTGGTTTTATAAGATTATCACATATGTAAAGATGAAAAGTGAGAGTAGACGAACCTTAACAAACAAATAGAAGAATTGAAACTTTATTGGTTGATATAGAAGTGGTAATCTCAACAAAATACATTCAATCAATAATTTCCAACCATTTTGAATGGAGAATCCATTCCAATTTATAGCACTATAAACAAATCTGTCATCTACCCCTAAGACGAATATTCACCTATCCTCATAGGTTGTGACATTTATATTCATAGGACATGTGTTTTTTTATTGGAACAATGAATCTTGTAATCTTTATCGAAGGGTCACATAAGAGAATAGGACATAATAGAAAAAAGTACATTCTTAATTAAAAATTAGAATATGGAAATAGAGAGAGGGGATAAAAGAAGGGATTAAATGATCTCATGAAGATAAGCTTTGTTGATAAATATGTTTTTGTTCTAAGGAATGGTAATCAAAATTTTATCCTTTTGTAAGATGCGCACACTCCATAATTATGAATGAGTGTTTAGAAACACTATTATAAAGATTTACAATATGACCCCGAGATAACCGTGGGCATCACTCATGATGGTTCCTTCTTGATCTCACAAAGGTGAGAGTGAGGATCACTTTATTACTTGGTAGGCTTTCACAAATGGATCCAATGATCATTAGATACAGTTCCATGATGCTTAAACCTCTTGATTCTTATCCTCCTATTACTTAGACGAGTCTTCATCATGTGGGTGAAAGAATTAACCTTGAATGAAAATCTTGAGAAGTGGACACTAGTTAGGATGAAATGATATGAAATCAATGGTTGTCCTTCTTGAGATAAACTAACATAACAATGACATAGATGAGTGTTTAAGAACACTACCAAGTGGGTGGATGAAAATGAAACAAAGATGATTTCCCATTCTTGTACACATAATTCTTTGAATGAATATCATTATGTGCTTAAATTTTTCTAGATCTAGAATATTTTTATACACCTCCTATTCACCAAATTCTCATGGGAATTTTTCCTCCATCGAGAAAGATACACCTAAATGTTATTGCAGAGAAGGAGGCTATGATGGATCACTCTTACATGATTCAAGATGCTTTACTTGTATTCACAATGAATCTTACCTCCTAATGAATCCTCATGAAATATTGAACCACCGTTGTCGAATCTCTTTTCTTTATCTTCCTTTCCAAATATTCTTGTTTAATAACTCTTGGTTGCACTTGTAATTTGTTATCCATCGGGAGTGACCGAACTCATAGGTTTTTGATTAATTTTTTAAGAACACTATGACATGAAATGAATTTGGGATGATTTCTTATTATTTCATTCACGTTGCCACACATGAAACTCACCTATTTAGCATTCATTAATCTGGAGTACTTGAATGGAATAATTCTTGTGATGTTTGCATACCTTCGAGCTCGATGTTTATGATGAGTAAAGAGGATCCTTTGATTATTCACATATGATTTCCTGGATACTTTTATGAGTTGATTATCTAACTTCAACTTGCTTCTCTCTTGAAGGATAATGGATTCAAGGAATGATGTTTCCTAGCTTTCTTGAAGAGTTTTCTCATTTCAATTATGATCATGAAAAACATACTTTGAGGAATCATGGGTTACAATGGGGCACTTGACTCTTGTTACATTCTTTTTCCACAACACAATCTCCTTTAATTTCACCTATTGCGCCTCGATATTCTTAGTCTTGTTCCTCGACACAAATGTGCTCAAAATGATGCTTTAGGATGCTTTTGGGGTTAATTTTATTTTTCTCACTATGATATAACTTGAAAACCATGTGAGGATGGAAAAAATTAGCAAGATGAGTTAAAATGGAGCCAACAAACAATGTTCGAATTAGAAACCGAACTTACTTTTTTTGGTAAGTGGGATCACGAGCTGCAATTTTTTTACTTTTTTTGTTTAAATTTTGTCTTCTAAATCTCCAAAAACACTTATATTACCTCAATTGATGATGTATTAGCATTTTAGGAAAATTGAATTTATATCAAGCTGATTTTTTTGAACTTGCTATTTTACGAGAATTGTTTGTTTTTCCCTGTTTCTTGTTTTGCACTATTTCGATCATTTTGAATGATCAAGCTTGATGTTTTGTGATCATTAATATTGGTAGTATGTCACTATCAAAATCATGTTATATTTTTATTAATTTAAGAATTTCATTATCATTTTGAAATCAAAACATTCTCGTTAGATTCAACTATGCACCAGGATCGCGTGCTCCAATTTTTGTCATGTTTCTTCGGTGAAACACATTGAAAGAAAAATGGAAACTTTTGGATGGAAATTTAGAGGTTTTATACTATATAAAACTAGGGATTCACCAGTATGAAGCTTCAAAGTGATCATAAAGGTGCTACGAATTTTGTAAGTAAGAAATATTAAATTGCATTGGATACTCAAAAACATGTATTACATCCGAATATATACATGTAGAAGAAGGGCTGAAATCCTAACGAGACATGTTTGGAGGTGGAAGGTCAAGAGACTTGTAGAGGAAGGTGAAGCACCACAAATATAATGTAATATGTCAACAATCCCCCTTATTATGCTGATCTTAGAAAAATCAAATTTTTGGATAATAGACCCCCTTATTCCAAACACAATAAAAAGTGTATTACACTTTCCACGTAACTTGTGCTCACCTTTCGATGGCATGCCATCATTCTAGCTTCTTGGTCTTTGTGACACCTTTTGTTTCACCACACAATTACCACAAACTTGGAAGTGACCTGAGCACATCAAACCTTGAGAACACCTTGGTGGTTTCAAGTTTCCTTGGATTATCATGAACCCATATTATTTTCCGACTACAGGCTCACCACGAACCTGAAGGTGTCTTGATGCCTCAATTGAACACTTCGGTGGTTTCTCATATTTCAACAAAACCTTTACACAAGAACAAAGCACTACTTAGTTCTTTTCGCTCCTCACAATGTTGTTCACTCGTGAGGTACCAAACTGGGAAATGTTCTGCACCTTTATTGAAAAACACACACATAACACATACCAAAACCAAATTACGAACAACAAAATATGAACAAAAACACAAATGTCACTAGATCTATGTTTCGACTCTGTCGTAGGTGACTGACAAGAGGATGCCAATTATCCTCCAACCTCCGTGTATCCTCTAGCCTCAAGTATGCTGCTACTTAATTAATAAATATAGCTTTGAGGCTCATTGATTCAAAATAGTTTCCACACATCTCTGATCTCCTATACGCTGTGAACAGGTCCATTTTGCGAAGCTCCTCCATTCAGATAATTTTTATCAAATAATCACAGGTGCCACATACTTATTTCTCCATTTTCAGATATCAGTAGTGAGAATACAACGATCATAGGCCTTTTTATCGAAAGAAATTATAACAAGATAATTCAAATGCATACCAGTTTCTTCCCCAAATCTGATGGCTCGCAGAACTTCATATGCAAACTATCACCAAACATTGCCTCTGTAACTCTGATCAAGAGAGATAGATGCTACCACACAGATTACGCTCGAGTAAGAGAGATAGACGTTGCAGATCTCCATACCACAATTTTGTTTTGCGGGGGCGGGGTTCTACGCTCCAGTAAGAGAGATAGACATTGCAGGTTTCTCCGGGTCAACAAAACACAGGAAACTCAAATGCTTTCAGACGACAAATACGTCCTCCTCTAGCTATTATCCCTTGCGTTTCCAAAACGGGAATAGTAAACGTTTGATCTCCTTTGTCAAAAATCCACGTAGGTATGCCAACAGTCACACCACATAAGTATCCCTGCAGTCACGCCACGCAGGTCACTTGGACGCTTGCAAAGGCTCCTTCACGAAAATTTCAAAATGACTCTCTAATTATTATGGCCTGCAAAAATACAATACGACCAAAATAACATTGTACAGTTCCAACTCTTCAAAATATACATCAACGCATCAGCTGTAGGCCATACTGCCAATAATTAATGAGAAATGGCACATGTCTGTTGTTTGAAATGTCAGCATACAAGTCCAACAAAGGAAAAACTTGGCGCTAATAGAGAATCTTGTTCCTGGAAGAAATATGAAATGTCGTGCTTAAGCCAATGACAAAATCTATGCTCCATGTCTAGGCTATTCTGCAGTGCCAAACAAAGAAAAAACAATCCTTCTACCAAATGTTTCACTTCGCTGGAAAACACCAAAAATAAAAGATGCTAAAATATCTTCCCATGCCAAGGATTGATCGTTCCAGCCAAGATGTCTCTTCTTGCAGATCCAGATCACATCACTGTGATACCAATGTTTGTAAATAAGAAAGATTAAATTGCATTAGGTACTCGAAAATAGGTATTACATCTGAATATATAAATGCAGAAGAAAGGATGGAATCCCAACAGACAGGTGCAGATGTGGAAGGTCAAGAGATCCATAGAAGAAGGTGAAGCACAACGAATACAATGTAATATGTCAACAAGAACGAAAAAAATTAGATAATATCTCAGTGGGATCATATTTCTTGATAGCGAGTTATGCTAAAAACTTGGTTTTTGCAGTCATGTATGGTCTGAAACATATTGGGTAGCATGTCTATCATATTCTGATGTTATTTTAATCTTCAAAAATTTGCATAAATGGTTGATGGTCGAAATCTGCAGAGGATATGGATCGAGAAACATAATTTTTGCTTTCTGCTTCCATGTTAATTTTTATTCGACCATGGTTAAATGACAACTGAGCGGGTTTAGAGATGGGGTTAAATGGGGTGCTAAAAATGATGCATTTATTATACACTTTTTACCCTTTGAAAAAGGGACAAGTGGTGAAAAATTTGGAACCCCATCAAGATCATGTTATGTGTCACAATCAGGTCAGGTGTGGATATGGAGGGGTTAGCCATGTAAGCCCCCGGGAGCTAGAAATTTTGTCTTATGGAGAACCAAAAAGGGAGCTTGCATTGGGGTGACATTTGTTCCACTTTACAAGAGGGAAATAGGGGCAAAAATAGGCACCTTATAATGATTGTGCCACTTGGCGAGATCTGGTGCAATGCTTAAGAGTGGGAGATAACGAGAGAAGCCCCCAACGGAGCTGGGGAGGGCCATATGAGGAATAAGGAGATATTCTTGCAAGGAAAAAATATTATTTCCCCCTTGGTAAAGGGATAATAGGGATAAAAATTTGAAAATCAGCAAAATTTTTACATGTCGAATGTGAAAAAGACTAAGTATAGGATCAATATAGCTTGCATTAGATGAAACTTGAAAACAACATTCGCGGAGCTAGGAGAGGTCTTTTGAGATGAAAATTTATATAATTCTAACTACAAGGAACATTATATGATCAATGGAATATGTTTCTAAACCCAATTCTTCTTATAATGAAAAAAAAAAATCCACCGGGATTAGAATATCGAGTTGTACCTTGAAAGTGTGAGCTACCTCTATAAGTGCTTAGGTATTCGGAAAAATGTGATGTTACCAAAAATTATAGCGATATTTTATCATTTCTTTTCATATTCTATTTCCTCCTAACTCCTTACAGAGCTCAAGGAATGATCTGCGAAGTTCGAGTTCCTATTTTGACCAATCATTCCTTACACCTAAAAACACACACTTTTCCACAGTCTCCCTAAACCACGAAATCATATGTAAATCTTCCTAAATCACTTCAAAATCCTTATTACCTATCCAACAGCACAAAAAATTTTTAATTATCATTTTCAATGTTTCCAAAGGATGCACAATTGCATTGAATAGCCAAAATTTGCCTTTCTAGGTCTCACAGAGAACTAGTCTTTAGGTGTACTTTACCGGATTAAAGAACCAAACTTGTCAAAGAATTTGAAAAGCATAAATGTGATTGTTAAACATATCAGGAGGACCTCCATGTTTTGTAAGATCATGGCATGGAATAAAAATTTACCTTGAGAGGGATTTAGGAGGATACGAATCAAATTTTTAAGTTTTGGGCTTGCAAAAAGAATGAAAAGATTTGGGTCTAACTCGGGGACATTGGAATGTAAATGGAAACACATAGCCTCAATACTCTTCAGTGAGAATACAAGTTCGTTATTAAAATTTGGAAATATAGTTATTGTATCACCACTAACATAAGTAACAAGCACACACGAGAGAAAAAATGAACACATTAATGGAAGGGAAACATACTAAAATTTGGAAAGAAAACACGTAAAAGAAGGGAAACTATGTTATAGGGGATGGAAATTCTTTGAGGTGGGAGAAGAATGTACACACACCTAGAAAACGCTTTGAGATAAGTACATACAATCATTGAAGATGGGGTTGAATTCAAACATCTAAAGCTTAAAGATCACTATTTGATCATGACATGCTCTTGTGATGGCTCTTCATGTTTTGAGAAGAGAGAGAGAAACCAATATTCCATCTTCATACTTATATTGCATAGATAGAAATTTTCATTCATTTACCACTTTATTTCTTGTTTGAAAGTATTACCTCTTGTAGTATTTATTTGACGCTTTGTGAATATGAGAAGCCAGGTCTCCTTGTTCTCAAAAATGAATTCAATGTTTTTTTCATGAAATAATTTCACATCCTTAAGTTAATGTTACAATATGGACTATTATCAAAATAAGTAGGGGATTTAGAAAAATTTAAATAAAGATTATTCTAAACCCAATAACAAAACTCTCACACGTTCTAAATTTATTTTTTTGAGCAATTAATTTCGAAACAAACTAGCTTAACATCGGTATTAGTATTATTTTCAATTATGGAGGTGTTATCTTCATAACTGAAAATTTCCATAGGAGATTCGAGGATCTCATTTCCTTTCCATTCATAGTCTTCCTCGAAAAATAGGAAAGGGAAAGACTCATCTTCACATGCACTCTCATCCACTACGGATTCAAAGAAAATGTTGAGATTACTCTTTTTTTATATTCCATTTTTGTATAGTGGGACATCAAAAGAAGGATCATGAATGAAACCATACTTACCTTCCATTTTCATGACCTGTGTCAACATTTCGAGACTTATTTGAGTGTTTTCCATGTCTTTTGCACTTTTTAAAGATGTCTTGTATGGATTCCTTATTGCGTATGTTGATAATCCTATTATTAAATGTAAACTACTTACACTACATAAAATCTTTTGTGTAGCCAATAGGCTAGGGATGACACACGAACAATAAAATTAACCTCGTGGATAATGATTTAATGACGTAAGAGGGGGAATTTGTGGCGAATACATGTAAAGGAAAGTTGGGGAAATAACGAGAGTGAGGGTTAATATTTTGACTAGGATTACAATATTCAAATATAATAACCAAAGTGAGTTCACATACAATTAGAAGCACACAACAATACAAAACCACAATAATCCATAACAAGACATAGAAAAAAATTCCAAAGATTCATTTATCAAAGGCATAGACACATTTCTTGTTTTTACAAGATTTTTATACATGCTAATTTTGAAAGAGAGAGTAAAAACATTGAAAAAGAAATAAATTAATTGCAGCTTTATTGCTTGATACAAAAGTGGTAATCTCAATAATATCCAACCATTTCAAATGTAGAAGACATTCCAATTTATATCATTCGAAACTATCCTCTCATCTAACCTCGACAAAACTCTTCACATATCCTCATCACCATGACCTTTCATATTCCTAGGAAATGAGTCTTTTTCTTATTACTAGAAAAAGGACACTTACAATTTTTAGCTAATGGTTTCCTCATTGAATAGGAAAAAATAGAAAAAGTAAATTCTTAATCAAAAATTAGAATATGGAAATAGAGAGAGGGGATCAAGAGAGTGGATTGACTAATCTGATAAAGAAAAGTTTTTCGATTAAGAAATTTTTATCTAAGGCATGGTAATCATAATTTCATAATTATGTAAGATATATGAACACTCAAGACTCCTAAATGAGTGTTTAGAAACACTATTGTGAAGCATTACAATATGATCCTGACATGACTATGGGAATCACTTGTGATGGTTCTTTCTTGATCATACTTTGTGAGAGTGAGGATAATTTTCTTGGTTGTTAGGATTTCATAAATGGATCAAATTATAATGAGATACAACTCGATGATTCAAAAATTCTTGATGCTTATCCTTCTCTTGATATGAGTCTTCATGACGTCGGTGAAAGAATGACCCTTGAGTGGAAATCTTGAGAATTGGGAACTAGTTGGAATTGATGATATGATGAAAATGTCTCTCCTTCTTGAGATATTCTCATGATAAAATTCCTTATATGAGTGTTCAAAAAAACTATTGAGTGGAACGTAGATAATGAAAAAAATATGATTTCCTTGTACATGACAATTCTCTCGAATGAATATCATTGCCTTCTTTATTTTTCGGCTTAAGAATTTTTTTATACACCTCTTGTTCACATGACTCTCATGGGAATATTTCCACCACTAAGGAAGATACACATGAATTTTCTTGAATTGAATGAGGGTACAGTGGATCAATCTTACATGAGTCAATATGCTTTATGTTATTCACAATGAATCTTACCTTCTTATGAATCCTATTCGAATATGGAACAATTGTGAACTATCTTCTCATTATCTTCCTTTTAAAATAATCTTGTTTGATAGATCTTAGTTACACTTTCAATGTTTTATCCTTTGGGGAGTGACCCCAAAAATGTTTTTTTTTAATTTTTAAGAACACTTGATATAAAATGAAATTGGGATGAAATCTTATTCTTGCATTGATGATGCCACACATGAACCTCACTTATTTAGACTTCCCTACTCTAGATTAATTGAATGAAATCATAACTAGGATTATAAAGGAGGATCCTTTGATTCTTAATTCTTATATTATTCTGATTATAAAGGAGGATCCTTTGATCCTTCGAGATATGATGGTCCAATACTTTCATGACTTGACTAGTTCAATCCACTTGCTTCTAAGATGAAGGACAATGAATTCAAGCCATGATGTTTATCAACATGTCTCGAGAGTATTTAATTTAAAATATGATCATGATAACATCCTCTAATGAATAACGGGTTCTAATGAGGCACTTCAATCTCGTTATGTTCTTTTCCAACTACACAATGTCCTTGAATTTCACTTGTTGTGCATCAATATGCTTTGTCACGTTCCTTGAAACAAATGTGCTAAAAACTATCATTTTAGATCCTTGTGGAGGGTGAGTTTTGTTTTCTGAGTTATGGGAAAAATTTTAAACCATGTCATAATGGTATAAATTAGTGAGATGAGTGAAAACAGAGAGAAAAATAACTTTATGCACTATAAAACATAAACTTCCTATTTTTGGCAAGTGGGACCCAAAGTCGCTATTTTGGAAATGTTTAGTTTTTAAGAAAATTTTTTTGTTATGAAGGTCCTAAAAAACTTATATTTCCTCCATTAATGATGCTATATAATTTGAGGAATTTTTTATTTATAGAAAGTAACTTTTTAAAAACCTATTATTTTGGGGAAAATATATGTTTTTCCTTGTTTTGTACTGTTTTTGAATGATTAAATCTTGATGTTTTGAGAGAGTAATTATTTTTAGTAGGTACCTGTATAGATAATATTTTATTTTTAGTAATTTTGATTTCTAGTATCTTTTGCAACAAAAACATTCTCGTTGGATTAGGTTATGTACCAGGATCACGTGCTCTAATTTTGTTTTGTTTCTTCCACTAGATCTTAGGAAATTAAAAAGAAACTCTTAGATTTAGGGTTATAATTTATATAATATAGAAAACTTGAGAATAATTTTTAGGACGCTTCAGGTGTTCAAAAAAGTACTTGAAATGACAAAAATCATTGAAATTCTCGGTCTGAATAAAATTTCTGGATAGGAGTTATGAGAAAAGCTCCATTTTTGTAGTCATGGCTGGTCTAGATTTTTTTGGGTAGAATATATATAATATTGTGATGTTTTGGGAATATTTCAAATTTCCATCAATGGTGGATCATTTAAGTATGTAGAGGAAATAGTTTAAGACACTTAATTATTTACTTTGTTCTTCCTTGTTAACTATAATTTGACCATTGTTAAGTGGCGTAAAAAGTGTGTTTAGAGAATGGGTTGAATTGGTTTCCCATGGGTTACATTTTTATCCTCTTTATCCCCTATAATAACGGATAGGAGGTACAAAAATGGGCACCTTAGAAAGATCATTCCATGTGTAACAATTTGGTTAGGTGTGCATATGAAGGGGTTATATGGGTAAGCCCCGAGAGCTTTAACTTTAGTCGTATGGAGAACCAAAAGGGAAGTTACATGGGGAAACCATTTTTGTCCCTCTTTTCCCCTTGTAAAGACATAAAAGAGGTATGAAAATGGGATTTGCTAGAAGTATGGTGTAACTTGGCTAGACCTGGTGTAATGTGCAAGAGTGGGAGATAGACAAATAAGCACCCAAAGGAGCTAGGGAGGGTAATATGAGGAACCGGGACATGTTCTTGCAAGGGAGAACATGTTTTGTTCCCTTAGTTCTATTATGAAAGTTAAGAGCGGGAAAAAAATGGGCAAAAGGACTGAAATTTTTAAATGTGGCACTTGAAAAGATGTCTAATTATGGGATCAACAAACCTTACACTAGAGGAAACTTGAAAAAACATTCCCGAGCATGGAGAGGTATTTTGATATGAAATTGTATATGATTCAGAATCCAAGAAAAATTATAATATCTATGGAATAGGTTTAAGAACCAAAGCATCCCTAGAACTCCAAAAAATTGATCCTTTTTATCAGGCCAATGATGTGTCCATACAAAGATTGAGCTTCCTTCAAATGTACTTAGGTATATGAAAAAATGTTAAGTTATAAACATGTAGAGGGTTATTTCAAATTTAAATTTCCACTTAAATTATTATGAAGCTCTCATAGTCATATGTAGAAGTTAAGGTTCCTATTTTGACCATTCATTCCTTACACATGAAAACTCTACTTTTGCACAATTTGTCCCTAAACCACCAAATAATCCCTAAATATTCCTAACTCATTTAAAACACCTTATTTGGAATCTGATAGCACTTAAAGATGATTATGATCCTTTGTAACCTTCCTGAAGGATGCATACCTTCCTTGAAATGGCCAAAATTGATGTCTTTAGGCCTGTTGGAGAACTAGTCTTCAGTTGTACTCTGCGAGATGAAATAATTGATATCTTTACATAATTTAAAATATCTATAAACACTTTTTCAACATAAAAAAGGACTTGTAAGGTTGGGATGATCATGACATAGAAGACAAACTAACCAAGAGAGGGGTTTAGGAGGATTTTGAAGTAATTTTTAACCTTTGTCGTACTTGTCATAACTTGTGTTTAATTTTTTGGGCTTGAAAAAATGAATGACAACAGGTTGCGTAAGAAGAAAACCAACCTCTATGTGAAAACATATGATTTGTAACACAATAATATAACAACCATTTATGATGATATGAGTAACGATTACAAACGAACAAAACTTTATCAATCATACTTTCACTCGTTTCTACTTGTTTTGATTCCTTGGTAACATAATATTTATTTTTTGATTCTTTCCTCTTCAAGAAATCATTCTTAACATGCCCTAATTTTCCATAGCGCTAGAAACTTGGCTTTCTCTTCCCTCCTTATAACTTAGATCTAGATATGCATCTTTAGGTTTGACCTCTTTCTCTAGATATTATTCTAGCAAACATGGCTTCATGTGTAGAGGTCTCTCCACTATATTTTCTTCTCATTTCCTCAGCCATGATTCCTTCCACAAAAACTCATAGTTAGGGCATTAGGAGTACTTAAAATAATATAATTTACTATATGATCCCAAGAATCCGTAAAGTACATAACAAGGTGACTGCATTGTCTTCATCCTCCACTTTCACACCAATACTAGTCAACTGACATAATAGAGTATTAAAAATATTTAAATGATCAACAATTTTTATACCTTCTTTGATTTGCAAGATATACAACCGCCTCTTCGTGTAAATATGACTTGTTATAGATTTCATCATGTAAAGACTTTCTAATGTCTCGTCCATAAGCTTACCACATTCTTTTCTCCATTTATATTGAAGAGAGCCTCATCCGCTAAACAAAAGTGTATTGAACAGAGAGATTTTTTTCCAGCTTTTCCCAATCATCATATACATCCCCTCGTCTATTTCTAAATCATTTCCATCCATTTATTTTTAGAGCCCTGTAGCACTATTATATCATGTGTTTTGAGTTTCCATTACTCAAATTTGTTCTTGTCGTTAAAATTCCCCTCAAACTTTACACTTGACACTTTCGCCATTTGATGTAATAGCAACACCAAATACAAAATGATTGTTGGAAATCTAGAAAACATCCATATGATACCCCTTGTTAGAAAACCATTGACTTTGCAACAATGAATAAGCGAAAGTGAAATAAGATAAAATAGTTTATAGAGATAGAGATAAAAGAAATATACAAAATACCAAACATGCAAGAGAAAAACACCATATTTACGTGGTAAAAACCCCATATGTGTGCGTAGGGAATTATCCACATTGCAAGATATCAAGCTTTTATTAACTCAAGATCAACAAATTATGTGCGAAATCATTATGAGCTATTTTTGATCTCCACAACAATAAATACAACTAATTGGCGAAGTACAATTATGATTCTTCCTAAAACTAGAGTGCAAAAACACCATTAGAATTTTCTTTCGTAAAAATAGAAAATTGTTGAATTCTTATTTCTAGAAATAACGGTTGGACATTCCCGTGACATGAGTAAGGGGATCGCCCCCACACCACCCTTCCGTGAACTACAAATCGCTCGTAAAGGGACCGAAAATTCAACTTTGTTGTAACATATCTAACAAATACCTCATCGATTTTACATTACATTTTTCGTTCTGTTTAACAATCTTTATGGTAAACTATTATTAATAATTAAAAATATTTCTTTGTAAAAATATATACGTATACCCATCCCAATAAATTCTATAAAATATTAGGGAAAACTAGTTGCGAAACACACATTATTATTTTTAATTGCAAAAGCCTCCTCAAAAGCATATGCCAACTTACGAACAGTTCTTTATAACAATAGAACGCATTTCTAAATATTTTCCTTACAAATATATGTAACACATTTTTATATATTAAAATATAAAGCTTACATCAACTATAGCAACCTTAGATATTGGTTGCGGCGTATGGAATACACGTTATAGTTTAGAACATAATTTACAGATATTTGAGAAACAGAATTTGCATATTATAACTACATGAATAACTCGAGAGAATAATCATATATAACACTACATTTGCGTTTATGGCGATTTGCATATGATCCATATTCTTGCTAAGGTAGCCCATTTTTTTTTCCGTCCATCCGAACATCAATATTTTTGGCCCATTTCTTCTTTATTCCAACTATGGCTTTCCGGCATGCACAATTAAATACAAAAAGCATTACTGTAGCTTCATGCGCATGAATTGCCTGCCCAGCATTAATATTGTCAGCGCAAGAATAGAGAAAATTGATCACGATCACTATTTAGAAAATCTAAATATGAATAATGCGCGGCAATTAAAACACATTTTAAGCAGCTGAATTTTATATTCCACATTATTATCAATTAAAACCTCTAATTAAGTCGTAGAAAAGCATAACATTCTCCCAACAAATTATGTGTTGAGACATACCTGCTATCCGTGTCTCCCCACTTGCCAGAATTTCTGCCTCCAGAGACATCCCCATTGTTAGAGCGTGAAGATTTGTAATTGGGAAAAGGCACTTGACCCGCCTCAATGCAATTCCCGTCATCTATTCGTATTTCGTAATGCCTTTTCACTTCCTCTGAAGATTTATCACCGACCATCGCAGCCACATTTTGCCAACGTTGAGGAGTGTCTTTGTCATAGATAGCTATAGCGTTCTCAAATAGTTTATTTTGCTTGGTTGTCCAGGATGATGCAACATTTTTTGCGGATGAAGAAACCTGACTTGCCATATTATTATCTCAAAGACTCCGAAACTAATTTTTGACAGAATTTATAGGCACAGATTATTGCACTTGAATTCGGTTTGGGTTTTGAATTCGAGCAAAAATAAATTAAAAACCACCTTGAACTAATATCAGAAAGAAAAAATAGAGGCTGCAACTCAGAATTGGACTAGAGTTATAAGGAAAGTCTTAAAACAGAGGAAATCAGAAACAAAATCAAGTGAAAATGATAAAGATGTACAAAACCTGCAAGAAAGGACTAATGATAAAGATATAGATAATTCCTTGAGAACTTGAGGCTTTCGGGGATTCAACTCAGGGGACTGTTATGCTTTGGAGCTTCACAACGAAATTCCAAGGGAGGGGAAGCTGTTTGTATCGAGTATAATTTGGCAAGCTTGATGGGTGTCTTATAAATAGAGATTGTGCAGCTCAAACCAAGTTGCTAGAATCATGCAGAGGAGAAAGCAAAGAATAATTAGTAACTCGTTTCTATACACACCACACAATGGATTCGTGGTGTGCAAAAGAGAATAAGAATCAGAAGAAAATTATTTTGTTCTTCTAGAATCGATCAAAAATATCCCCCTTTTTATCGGCGTCAAAAGACACTAATAATTATGAAAAGCATGAAGTATTGAAAAGAGAACAAATACCAAAGCCTATGATTGCTAATGTGGCTACCAATCCAGTTTAGTCCTTTCAATAATACATCCATGAAAGATTCTAATTGTCCATATGAATCAATTTACCGTCTTCTGCATTTCTAATTCATTTTATATACTAGAGTAACCAGCTTCTCTGTTGAGATTTGAAAAATAGTATTCTTCTATGTCGAATTCATTTCATGTACGAGATTAACCGGATTCTGATATTTGATTTGACAAGCTGTCATCTTTCATGTGTATATTGTTTTGTTTTCCTAAACAAAAGTGAGGGAGTACCCCTAAACATCAATTTTAGACATTTTAAAGCTACATTTGTTAATAAATTAAATGTCAAAGCGAGTAGGAAATTTTAATTGTATATACATATAAAGTGTAACCGGAAAGTCGTCTTTGGCTATGTGGGGTAATGCATACACAAAAATATTCTGAGCTACTACAGAAATCACATGTCCTAACATAAATAGAAAGTGAGAGCATAATTTCATGGTTCACTTTTTGGTATTAAGTTTAATTTAATTTAAAAATTAATGTCCGGAAGCAATCAAAAAGGTTAAAGGTACTACAAGAGGAGCAAAGAGAACAAGACAATGATCAATTTGTTTTTCGAAATAAATAATATTATTATATTTCTATAGCTTTTTGTAAAGTACAATATATTTATATTTCCCACTAAAAACAAAAGAATAAAATTAATATTTATAATAAAATTATTTATTAATTATTATACGATTATGATTTGGAAAAAATTGATATACGACAAGAAAGAAATTTGACAACGAGAAAATAAGAAATCTCTAAAGAATAATATTTTTACCATAACTAGAACAAAACACAATTCAATATAGCCATAGAATTTCTACAAATAATTCTATTGAAATTATGACCTATTTACCTTGCTAAACGTAAGTAACAATATAAAGAATATAGGGAATTTACATAAATTCCTCCTCTAGCCTAAAACTTGAATGAAGAAGTTTCTACTACATCAAGAACGTACCTTTAACATATGTATTCTAGGTCATCAAACAAAGGAATATGTTTGAAACTTTAGTGCCCACCTCTTCTTGCATCGATTTACGTGTTTGACTCGCTTGCTTTTACTAGATTTTGGACATGGATTTTAGTACTATTTGGATACTATGTGGTTTCATTATGGATCCATTGGTGACACTGATGATTAGGGTGCATAACACCAAGCTATCATTATGATCGGTATCTTAGTTTCTTGCATTATGTGGTTTTGGATACAAGGAAGTTGAGATATAGTTAGTTTTATTTCATACATGATGGATGAATGTATGATTTTATCGTATACGTTGATATCATTGGTTGATACTATCTAATTGAATGTTGTCATGTAAGTGCTTAGATGGATATCATAGCTTGAGTTAATATGGATGTACGTTGTTAGTGCTTAACCATTCCATACTAACATTGATTATTGTATAGATAGAATGATTATCCATGATTGATTTTGTAATGTCAATATAAAACAACCCACTTGAGACCCAAGAACAACCTAGGATTAATTAGGAAAATTATGGAATAATTTTTTTGTTTAAAAGAGTCTACAACTAGGTTAAAAGATAACAGTTTTCGAAAGAAAGTTTTCAAGCCAAATACTATTAATAGCTTATATTTTTATTAATTCAACAATTATAAAATATCTCAAGGTCCAGACTTAGGGTTAGATGAATCAATTAGGTTTAAAGGATAATTTCACTATACCACTCTCTAACCTGGATTAAAAGATTCAACTTGATTTTTCTCAAAATTAGTGCATTCAAAACTTCCCTAAATCATTCCCATTAGATAGAAAATTTCTTCACCTTTCCAATGATATAAAGAAGTCCTCCGAAATCCCTGTATTTCAAAAGTTATGGGCCGGTGGGCCTTGGGGTGAAACATTTCCCTAAGGGCGAGCTTACAGGCCTAGGGGAGAAAATTTTCCCCAGGGGTGGGTTTGTGGGATGTGGGGAGAAATATTTCCCCACGGACGGGTCTGCAAGGGCCACGAGGAGAAATTTGTCCCCATAGGCGGGTTTGCGGGCCATGGGGAGAAAGTTTTTCTAGAAGAGGAGTCAGGTCGACGGGGCTAATGGGGACGTTTTCAAAATTTCTACGTCAGCGTAAAGCCACCTTTGGACCCGCAAGTCCGAAAGTCTGTAAGGGACACATGGCACCTACTAAGCCAATGCAGGGAAAGCAGGACAACAAAGGTGGTAAAAGGATTTTAATGCCCAAAAGGGTGAAAATGGTAAAATTCACCCTCACCTCTCGTAGACTCCTCGTGATGCCACGTGGTAGCTTCGATTGGATGTGGGTTGGCAAGGGCGGTGGGAAAAATGTAGAAAAAAATTTCCTAATTTTTATTTGAAAACACAAAAGGAAGAAAGGAACCTGCTCCTCCGCTGATGCCTCATGACGCCACGTGGCGCTCTGTTTGGTGTGGACTAAAGCAGTCGCTGGGGAAAATTTAGTAAATTTTCCAAAAAAATTTTGAAGCGTTAAGTTTAAAGGGGATCCGATTCTCATGGCGCCCTATGACACCACGTGGCAACACTGATTAGGCTGCGGACCAGGTGGAGCGAAGGGCAAAATTTGGAAAGTTTTCCGAATTTTTTTAAAGTTAAGTTTGATATTTCAGGCCCGTGAAAGAAGACAAAGGGAAAAGCTGCGATAGTGGGTCCACGGGTGAAATTTTTCCAAAATTTCTGCTTTTTCACAGATTAGAATAATATTTGAAGCCAAAATGAAGTAAAACTTCAAAAGTCCATAACTTTTGATAGAAAGCTCGGTTTTGGGAAAACAAGGACTTTCTTGGAAGCTCTCAAAGCCCTCTTTGCATAGGAATCATTAATTTTAGATTTTGATAAATTTTAAGGGATTAATTTTATGAAAATGTTTTGCAGGCTTTTTACTGAATGCAAACTAGTAAATTTTAACTTATAAAATTTGTTCAATTTTATCTTCTTCCTCTCTCAACATGTCAAATAGACATGGAGAATTTTTCTTAGATGGATTTAAGAAGGATTTCAAGATTCAATTTTGTTTGATTGAAATGCAATTTGAAAATCTACATCTCCGTCTGAAAAAAACAACTATAAGAGGGTTGAGACCATTTTTTTGCAAGGTTAGAAGGATTTTTCCTTGAGTGATTTTGTCTAATTGCATTCATTTATAACCTAGCATGTTCAATTTTAATGTTTCATTGTTATTTCTTGATTACAGGTTTGGTCGGTTCATTTTTGGTAAAAGTTATAGAGTTTAACGTGAAGCAGAAATGGAATCAACAAAATTAACTCGATGGTTCCTATCTTACTTTCCTTACAAATGAATTAATTTCATGCTAGTTTTAAATAGGTTTCATTCCTTCAATCATGTTGTCCACTCAAAATTCCCTGCTCTAGTGAAAGTAAAAAATTTCAAAATTTTGAGTTTAAGTGTTTTCTCTAATGTACCGAAGTCGTGAAATTGAGAAAAGTCTGCAGTTTTGGGTCATTTTGTATGTATTTCGGGCCTGTCGACATTTTTGTCCCACGTGTCCCAAGTTCCGAAGTGCGCTCTGTTCCCCGATCGGCCGAAATCCCCGAAGTTGTTCCATTTTCGGGCCCATCGGAGCTTTTCGTCCCAACTGTCCCAAGTTCAAAATTGCGCTCTGTTCCCGATCGGCCAAAATCCCCGAACCGCGTACTTCGCTCTTTCATGTTCCAAGTGTCCCAAACTTTTCATGCGAGTTGTTCCATTTTCACCCGAACCCGAGTCGCGTACTTCGAAATTTTTGTCCCAAATGTCCCAAGTCAAAAAGTGCAAGTCGTTCCATTTTCGGCCGAAACACCCGAACCGCGTACTTCACGCGTTTTCGTCCCAAATGTCCCAAAATGCATTTGTGCGTCTTCTCCCTGTTTCGCCCGAATCGGCCGAGCCGCGTGTTTCGCGCATTCGCGTCTCACATGTCCCAAGTGAACCAAGTGTCATTCGTACAGGTCTTTTTTGCTCTACCCGAATATCCTGCTTATTCAAATTGGTGGGTATGCATTAAATGCGCATTGATCACCCTTCTCTCTCCTCAACGGCTATATAACGAGCAAGCCACCTTTGCAATTCTTACATTGTTTCCATGCTACCCTTGCTCGAACCCTTGCAATTTGAAAACCTGCGCGTGTGTCCCCTCCCTCCGAAATTCCTTTCTGAGCCGGTTTGCTCATGGATTCCGTCCTCCTAGTTGCTATCAATATGGAAGATCAAAGTTTTGGAGTAGGCTTTGGGAGAACTAAAGAATAGTTGGCAGAAAGGTGAAGCTTTCAAGACGCTGGTTATATCAGTTTTCAAGGATATTCATTGTCATCTTCAAGATGAAACTTCTGGTGTGTCCTGTTCCTTGCAAGAAATCAAAGCTCAATTCAGAGCTTATGTCAAAGATAATCTATTCAAGGAAAGCTCAATCTCCAAAGAGAAAATGAAGGAAATCTGCTCTCTTCAATCTACCGTTGGAGAAGCAAATAAAGATTATCATACTCATGTCGAGTTTGATAAAGAGATGGAGAAATGTCTTGGATTCTGGACTCAGTCAACGGCCAACACGTCAGTCCCTCGTGGCAGAGACATAGCTGAGGCGTTAAAGAAATTCAAGCAGTGGATTCTGAAGTCGGTGGGTCCCTCTCAGTGACTGGCCACCTGTCTTCTTCTCCTTGTTCTTTTCTCTTCTTCCCTTTCTTTTTCCGTTTTCTTTGTAAGAAGTTAAGGTATTGCGATCAAGCGATCCTTAACTCGCTTTTTTGTTAAAGAAGCGGTTACGAAGAGTAACTGATTTGTAAGCTATATAATGGCCTTCTTTACGCCACTCAAGGGAGGAAGAATTTGGCATATTTTCTGAAAGTGTAAATAGATCATAAAGAAATCAATACAGAAGGACTTTCCATTCTTTGTCTATCTGATCTCTGTTACTCCTAAGCTTTCATTTATTTTCTTTGTGAAGATCATTTGTCTCAAGTTCATTAGTCTTGCCGATTGCATACTCTTCGACTTTGCAAGCACGGTGATCTTGTATAACCAAGAAGGAACTTTGTGTCCTTGATTAATGAGTCTGTGTTATGTTAAGAAACTTTGTGTTCTAGCAGATGTTATTTACAGAACTTTGTGTCTTTGAATTCCATCTTATTCATACGATGCAAATGATCTTGTTTCAATTCACTGTAACTTCGCATACATAATGAATTACTCTGATTCTCTATAATTCTGCATGTTGCCTTTCTGCTCGTTCTCGTCTTCTCATTCCTCTGTCCTTTTGTACTTGAACATCCTCATTGAAAACACTTTCGTAATATCCAAGTTTAACCAGAAAATAATGTTTTGTACATTTGTAAATAAGTTCATTTCTGAATAAGGGAACCTCTCCCATTAAAGAGGAGGGACTTCTTGTCCCCTGACTGTTGCTCTTCTTAAAAGTCCTATTTGACGACCAACAGTTTTTGGCGACTCCGCTGGGGAAAATCATATTCTAGTTCTGTAATTTTTCGATCATCCTTTGATCTGGCGACTCCGCGTTTTACTCGAGGGAGAAGGACCCTTGGTATTGAAGATTCTCGCCCAGTTTTGGAGCAGCAGGGTTTTCCTTTTCCTTCAACAAGAAATAGAAGAACTCGTTCGACAAGCACTCCACCTGCTCAAAACAGAATTCCCACAGGTGGTTTTTCTTCAGAGCCAGCTAGCCCTAATCTTCAAGCTTTGATTCTTGCTGGTGTTGCAGTTCCTCTCCAAGCCGTTTTTCCAAGAATGGCGGCGCCATTACCATGGGGTCATCGTGTTGGGCCCCCCGGCCCTTACTCGCCCTTTTGCATGAGTTACCCATAGGTAACTGGAAGAAATTTCCTAAATTCAAAGGCGATGGAAAAGTGCATCCTGATGAACACATCGCAGCCTTCGTTGTTGCATGTGGAGTTCTGGGTGTCGAATATGAAGACGTCTCCGTAAGGTCGTGTTCGTCGAGATGTTACAAGATAATGCCGTTGATTGGTTCTACCACCTTCTCACCGGCGCTATCACCAACCGACACAATGAGATCTCGGTTTGAAAACTGCTTTCAAGCCGGCAGAAGATGTACATGCCTTGCTAGCCAAAATCTCTTAGATAAAGAAAGATTCATAAGAGCCCATGAGAGAATTTGTGGCCCGGTTCAAAAAATTGATCAATAAAATTCCGCAGCCTACCCGACCTGTTGATCAAATTCAAAAATGTTTCTTCCTAAATGCTCAATCGCCCAAAGTTAGTTATGCACTAAGAAGGGCTAATCTCGTAACATTGGTCGAGGATCAAACTCTCGCTGTTAGTATCAAGGATGACTTGATCATGTCAGGGAAGTTGAGAAGAGACCCTCCCAAATCTAAGTCTGTTGCTTCTTCCTCTTCCACCCCTGGACCTAATACTGATCCATTAGTTCAGAAACTTGCAAATGATCTTATTGCTATAAAGAAACAATTGCTCAAAGACGCTCCTTATGCGAGACGCTCCAAGGAGAAATTTTCAGCCCAGAAATCGTTTGCCTGCTTCTCAAACAAGATTAGCACTTGAAGGACCTCCTGTTAAAGTCCCTATCAATGCAACCTGTGAGGTGGAAGAACCAGATGACGATGAAGATAACGAAGCTTGCGAAGAGTTTGCGAGAGAAGTTGATGACGAAGCAGACGAACTTGAGGGATCTCGAGTAAATTTCTTCACCACTGAGGGCATTGATGATGGAGATGACTATGATGAAGTAGTAGCGGACATGAATAGTGAATCATTCACTGTCATGACTCGAGAGCAGACAAGTCAGAGGGAGAAAGTGACACAGCCTATCAAGAAATCTAAGGAGCAGTCGACAACTATTCCCGTGATTGCAAAAAGAGGATCTCCTATCCCTACTTCATCTACACCAAAGGTGAGTCCTATCAATCCTACTACCAAAGTTGCTTCTTCTTTCTCTCCTAAAGTTGATAAGCCTAGAGTACCGAATGATGATGGCCCGTCCACTTCTGGATCTTTTGATATTATTGATCATCTGAAAAAGACTAAGGTTCAAATCTCAGAGGCCGAGTATTATCAAACCCATCCCAAAGCTTTTGCCAAGATGATTCAATTTGTTAATTCCCACTCTAAGACCACCTCTAAAGGCCTTTTGCCCACTCCTCCTTCTGCACCACAGCCTAGTCTGGTAGCCGCTGTCACCTTGCCTTATGACAAAATCAAGCCTTTTTATGTAACACTTCTTATAGCTGGTCATAGGCTCAGTAATTGTGTCATAGATTCCGGAGCCTCAGATAATGTGATGCCTGCTAAAGTAGCTCATGCTTTAGGCCTGACCCTCACACGCACCTATGGATCCTGTTACTCCATGGAGAGTAAAGAAGTGCCCCTGGTCGGGAGAATTAAAGATGCACAAGTAGCTTTTGTTGCTTTGCCCGAGAAGAAAGTGTTGGCTACCATCTTAGTAGCAGATATTCCCCCTTCATACGGGATGTTGCTAAGTAGGAACTTCTGTAAGGACGTGGGTGGGGAAATCCAAATGGACTGGTCACATGCACTCGTGCCTGTCAATGGACAAATGAAGAAGTTGCTGCCTGAGAAGCAGTCTGAGTATATTGTGCAGAAAACGGATGATCCTAGAGCACAAATACTCTACAAGGATATGGGGCATGGCAATTACATGATTATGTCTCCTGATGAAATCCAACTTCCCAGAATGTCACCTAAAGATCCTAATGGGGTTTGGATTTTAGAGTTTGATGGAAGTTGTTCCTCAGCTGGTTCCGGAGCTGGTGTCCTGCTGGTGTCACCTGAAGGAAGCCTACACCCCTTTTCATTTAAGTTGCAGTTCGAGAATACTAATAACACAACATAATACGAGGCTCTCATTCTCGGATTGCAAGTAGCTAAAGAACAAGGTGTGAAGAATCTTCTGGCTTGTGGTGATGTAGAATTGATTGTAAAGCAAGTCAGAAGCCTTTTCCAAGTAAAAAATGGGAGGCTGAAGCATTACCGGAATCAGGTTTGGGATTCCATTGAATTCCTTTATGCTTTCTCCATTGAGGCAATACCTAGGGAGAAGAACAGCAGGGCTGATTCGCTAGCAGTCTCAGGGTCACTACTGATTCCTCATCCTGACTTCTCTCAGGATAAGTTCACTATTGAAATGGTCCATCGGCCTAGTGTGCCTGACAATACCAATAATCGCAAGTTTTCAATGATGATCAACATTTTCTTTCCTTCTTGGAACTCAAGGGTAATTTCGACAACCGTATTTTGAGGGAAGTGACAACCTACCTCGTGAGAGTGTGCCCTTTGACAAAGCAGTCCCAAGGGGAAGAAATAGGTCAGGAAGGGTGCATTAAACTCAAGGGGAATAAGATTCCTAAAGGATTGGTAAGCTTAGAGGAACTGTTTGATAAACATGACAGGTATGTGAAGTCTAGAGCTTACCTGACCTCAAAGAATCACCGAGTATGAAAAAATCAATATTGGGAGTTCTAATGACACTAAGCTAGTGAATATTGGAAAATGTTGCACACAGATGAGAGGAGAAAAGCAATTGATCTTCTAAGGAGGTATAAGGATGTTCTTGCTTATTCTTATGAAGATTTGAAAGCTTTCAAACCAAAAGATATACGCAAGACTTGATTCCTCTCAAACCAGAATTAAACCTTTTAAGCGTAAATGAGGCAAGATAATCCCAAAATGGTCTGACACCATCTTTCAGAAATTCGTAAAGTTGTTGAAGGCTAAAATCATTTTTCCCATTCACCATTCAACATGGATTGCAAATATTGTGCTCACATTAGGAAGAAAATGGTGAGATCCGCATCTGTGTTGATTTCAGAACTCGAATCGTGTGTCTTTGAAAGATAATTATCCTTTACCTATGATGGATCAGGTCTTGAAAGCGATTCACGAGGTCTGAAATATTATCCATGCTCGATGGATTCTCGGGATACAATCAGTGGAGATTGATCTGCAGATCAACACAAGACGGCTTTCACTACTCCTTGGGGTACCTTTGCCTCCAAGAGAATGCCTTTTGGGCTTATTAATGCTGGTGCCACTTTTCGAGAGCCATGGATCTGGCTTTTGAAAGCTTGAAAGGGAAGTGTATTGTCATATATCTTGATGACCTGACAGTTGTTTTCCAAGACAAGAGCAGATCATTTTGATCACCTAGAGACAGCTTCTCGAGATGAGAGAGCATGGGATCTCTCGAACCCTAAAAAAGCTGTCTTTTGTGTCACCGAGGGAAAGTTATTAGGGCACATCGTTTCCAAGGATGGTATTAAGGGTGATCCCGAATGAGTTCAAGCCATCCAACAAATTCCTCTCCCAACCAAAGAAAAAGGTGTGCACTCCTTCTTTGGTAAGATAAATTTCTTGAGAAGATTCATCCCCGATTTTGCAGAGTTAAATTTGAATATTTCTCGAGATGATGAAAGGAAGAAAACATTTGGCTGGTTTTCTAAGGAAAGAAATCCTTTGAAGGTATCAAGAGAGCTATTGCTAAAACTCCTGTTTTAGCTCGTCTCCGATTTTAGCAAAGATTTCATCATCTATTGCTATGCTACAGATAATACCTTGGCTACTGTCTTAACTCAAGAAGACTCTAATGAGCATGAACTCCCAATTGCGTTCATGAGCTATATTCTGAAAGATCATGAGTTGAAATACACCATGATGGAGAAGCATGCTTTTGTAGTGGTCAAAGCTGTTAAGCAGTTTTGGTTTTATATCCTCAACTCTCACTCCATGGTGTTGGTTCCAGATACAACTGTTAAGTCAATTCTCACACAACAAGAATTTGGATCCAAGAGAGGGAACTGGGTTGCTAAGGTCCAAGAGTATGACATTGACATCAAACTGACCAAGCTGGTTCGTGGAAAAGGCCTTTGTGAGCTCATTGCTGAAGGAGCTAAACATGAGTTGCTGGAGGAGAAAGTTGACATTCCTACCATTCTGTTCCTTAGCTCAGTTGATGAATGGTATGCTGACATCGCCCATTTTCTCACCTATGGGGAATGCCCCTCTCATTTAACTGCCAAGGAAAAGAGGACTGTTAAATTGAGGTCAGTGCAATATGTATTGTGGGAAAATGCTTTGTTTAAGCGTGGGTTAGATGGAAGATTTTTAAAGTGTGTGGACAAGGAACATTAGAGAAATTTGCTCTCACTTTTCATGATCGTGCATGTGGAGGCGGTATTCGTCAACGGTTATAGCTCATAAGATACTCCGTGGAGGATACTACTAGCCTTCCTTGTTCAGAGATGCATCCAAGTGGGTTGATAAATGTGAGGCTTGTCGACTTTTGTGGGAAGACCTAAATTGGCTTCTTTGTCTCTCAAGCCGCCAGATTGAGGAACCATTTCAACAGTGGGGTTTGGACTTCATTGGTACACTTAATCCCGATTCTAGTGCTGGTCACACTCATGTACTAACGCCACCGACTATTTCACCAAATGGGTGGAAGCTATCCCGGTCAAGAGTACTACTTCAAGTGGTGTGCAGCTTCATTAAAGAGAACATCTTGGTAAGGTATGGTGTACCTAATAAGATTGTAATGATAATGCTTCGAATTTCTCTTCAACTGAGATAATGGATTTCTGCTTTCGGGTATGGCATCTCCTGGCTCATTCTTCGATTATTACCCCGGTGGAAATGGGCAAGTAGAATCCACTAACAAAAATCGGTGACTATCATAAGGAAGTTGGTCAATGAGTCTCAACGAAACCGCACAAGAAGCTCTATGATGCTCTTTGGGTAGACATGATTACACCAAAGAGAGCTATTGGAATGTCTCCTTTTCAAGTGGTATATGGAGTAGAAGCTCAATTTCCAAAGTGATAAAGTGAACCGCCACCTTGCACCTAATGAAGGCCATTGAAGATACTAGTTTCGAGAGATGCTTTGACAAGAGAATTATGTACCCGCACAAACTAAATGAGGAAAGATTGATGGTTGCTTGATAGGATATCTATTCACCAGCAGAAGGTAAAGGTCCTGTTTGACAAGAAAGCTACGTTCGAGAGATTTCCAAGTTGGGGACACCGTCTGTTATGGGACAAAAGACATGAACCTCGTGGCAGCCATGGAAAGTTTGATTCCCTGTGGCTCGGACCTTTCAAGATCAGACACTTTGCTGGTGAGAATTCCTTTTATCTTGATTACATGGATGGTTCTTCTCTCCCACTTCCTTATAGTGGGTATTATCTCAAGTTGTTCAAGTCCTAGGTGATTAGGAGTCCTTGTATATTCTCGTATGCAGCGTTTTTCTTTTCTTTCCTTTTGTTTTGGTGTGTTGCCCTCTGTTTTGGTCTATTTTTGACTCCGTGGCCCAATGGATAAGGTACTGGTCTACTTCCCCTGAGTTTGTCTAAGTTCTTGCCTTGTCTCATTCCTTGAATTTACGCCAAGTCATCCCTAGAAGGAGCCAGCTATTGTCCACTCAAAATTCCCTGCTCTGGTGAAAGTAAAAAATTTCAAAATTTTGAGTTTAAGTGTTTTCTCTAATGTACCGAAGTCATGAAATTGAGAAAAGTCTGCAGTTTTGGGTCATTTTATATGTATTTCGGGCCTGTCAGACATTTTTGTCCCGCATGTCCCAAGTTCAGAAGTGCGCTCTGTTCCCCGATCGGCCGAAATACCCAAAGTTGTTCCATTTTTGGGCCCGTTGGAGCTTTTCATCCCAACTGTCCCAAGTTCAAAATTGCGCTCTGTTCCCCGATCGGCCAAAATCCCTGAACCGCGTACTTCGCTCTTTCATGTTCCAAGTTTCCCAAACTTTTCGTGCGAGTTGTTCCATTTTCACCCAAACCGCCCGAGTCATGTACTTCAGAAATTTTTGTCCCAAATGTCCCAAGTCAAAAAGTGCAAGTCGTTCCATTTTCGGCCGAAACACCTGAACCATGTACTTCATGCGTTTTCGTCCCAAATGTCCCAAAATGCATTTGTTCGTCTTCTCCATGTTTCACCCGAATCGGCCGAGCCGCGTGTTTCACGCATTCGCGTCTCACATGTCCCAAGTGAACCAAGTGTCATTCGTACCAGTTTTTGCCGCTCTACCCGAATATCCTGCTTATTCAAATTGGTGGGTATGCATTAAATGTGCATTGATCACCCTTCTCTCTCCTCAATAGCTATATAACGAGCAAGCCACCTTTTCAATTCTTACATTGTTTCCATACTACCCTTGCTCGAACCCTTGCAATTTGAAAACCTGCGCGTGTGTCCCCTCCCTCTGAAATTCCTTTCCGAGCCTGGTTTGCGGTTCTGTCCTCCTAGTTGCTATCAATATGGAAGATCAAAGTTTTGGAGTAGGCTTTGGGAGAACTAAAGAACAGTTGGCAGAAAGGCGAAGCTTTCAAGACGCTGGTTATATCAGTTTTCAAGGATATTCATTGTCATCTTCAAGATGAAACTTCTGGTGTGTCCCGTTCCTTGCAAGAAATCAAAGCTCAATTCAGAGCTTATGTCAAAGATAATCTATTCAAGGAAAGCTCAATCTCCAAAGAGAAAATGAAGGAAATCTGCTCTCTTCAATCTGCCGTTGGAGAAGCAAATAAAGATTATCATACTCATGTCGAGTTTGATAAAGAGATGGAGAAATGTCTTGGATTCTGGACTCAGTCAACGGCCAACACGTCAGTCCCTCGTGGCAGAGACATAGCTGAGGCGTTAAAGAAATTCAAAGCAGCGGATTCTGAAGTCGGTGGGTCCTCTCGGTGATCGCCACCGTCTTCTTCTCCTTTTCTTTTCTCTTCTTCCCTTTCTTTTTCCATTTTCTTTGTAAGAAGTTAAGGTATTGTGATTGGCGGTCCTTAACTGTTCTTGGTTAAAGAAGTGGTTACGAAGAGTAACTGATTTGTAAGCTATATAATGGCCTTCTTTACGCCACTCAAGGCAGGAAGAATTTGGCATATTTTTGAAAGTGTAAATAGATCATAAAGAAATTAATACAGAAGGACTTTCCATTCTTTGTCTATCTAATCTCTGTTACTCATAAGCTTTCATTTATTTTCTTTGTGAAGATCATTTGTCTCAAGTTCATTAGTCTTGCCGATTGCATACTCTTCGACTTTGCAAGCACGGTGATCTTGTATAACCAAGAAGGAACTTTGTGTCCTTGATTAATGAGTCTGTATTATGTTAAGAAACTTTGTGTTCTAGCAGATGTTATTTATAGAACTTTGTGTCTTTAAGTTTCATCTTATTCATACGATGCAAATGATCTTGTTTCGATTCACTGTAACTTTGCATACATAATGAATTACTCTGATTCTCTATAATTCTACATGTTTCCTTTCTGCTCGTTCTCGTCTTCTCATTCCTCTATCCTTTTGTACTTGAACATCCTCATTGAAAACACTTTCGTAATATCCAAGTTTAACCAGAAAATAATGTTTTGTACATTTGTAAATAAGTTCGTTTCTGAATAAGGGAACCTCTCCCATTAAAGAGGAGGGACTTCTTGTCCCCTGACTGTTGCTCTTCTTAAAAGTCCTATTTGACGACCAACAAATAAAATTATAAATACAAGAATGCAACTTTTATTCTTTTCAAGGCATGCATTTCATAAAACAGAGTATTAAATTTCCTTCCTTCAAACAAAGATTACAACTCACATTCATGTGATCAAATTCAATACAATGATGCAATTTGAGGAAGTTTATGCAATCATTTATTGGTTCCAAAACACAACTTTACAACTTCCTTCTTTCATTCTTCAATTTCATCATACATAACACAATTTCTTGCTTTGAAAAGAATAGAATAGAGTATTACTGCATCGCTTTCACATTTAAATTTACATTTTCATAACCAATATAACATATTTTCATTACAAAACATATACAAGTTCATCCACTTCAAGTGGGAAATGTTACAATAATATTTCATTTCACTGGACACTCACAAACTATCTTTATCTCAGCTCTAGAATAGTAACCTACATATTTCTCATTCTTCCAAATTGTTATCACAACAAGAGTAGGGGAAAGGCAATGCTCTTCTCCCAACCAAGACATCCAATGAAGATGATAATATTTCCTTCTTCATTGGCCCCTGATCCCTAACCATAGTGCAATGAAAGATGTGATTCAACTCATGGCAACAATAGGCTTCCACAAACACACGTGTAGATTTTACATATAAAAACGTAGTCCAAAATAGAATGTAGTTTGTAACTACATTAGAAACATCACAAACAAAACTAAGGCTTCATCAAGAAATCCAAATGAGCAAAAACTATGGGGGATTCTACTTATGCCTCCCAATGGGGAAATGGTTATCAAACCTAAATTTCAAATCGCCAAAATATAGTATTTCAAAACCTTGACATTCCTTATGCCTCCCTAAGTACTCCTTATTCCTCACATTTCCTTATGCCTCTCCAACCTCTTATGGCACCCCATAACAAATAAATAAATCCAAGATATTTCTTTGTAAGGTTGAACCCAAATCCCAACTCCCTCCACACTTATACCTCCCCAAAACACACTTGTGCCTCCCAAAAATAACCCCATAGTCTTCTCCTACACCATTCCTAGGCCATCTACCCAAATAGCCCACAACATGCCAAAACATTCACAACAAAACAACATTTACATTCATAAAAGAAGAGCATTTCCAGAGCCAAGCTCTTACCTCTCCATGATGGAGTTGTTCCAAGTTCCAAAACAACAAGCTCTATCCCAATGCAAGCAATCCAAATCAGCCAAGCACTAGCATGCAACAATCTTCAAAAACTTCTCCAAAGCAAGAGCTCTCAAACAACCAAAAAAATTTCCCCAAAGGAAGCATCCCAAAAGTTCAACAACCCAACACAAGGCAAGCAATTCAAATTTTATAGAAGAGGGAAGAGAAGAGGATGAGGTGGATCCATGTAGGATGCCACATCACACATCCTCAACTCCAACACCAAATTCAACTTCATTCTCCAATGCATAATAAAGAGGTGGGTGAATAATATGATAGTTTACTTACACACTCCAAAACAAGCCCACACCTCACAAGGACTGAAATTAATAAAATGTAAGAAGGTGCAATTAAAACATATAACTTGTCTTACAAAAATGCATAATGAAGGCTAATTTTAACTCTCCAACCATAGGTATGGTTGGTAAATAAATTTAAGAGGTATGGGACAATATTAACTTGTCCCAAAAGCCCCCATAAATAGTCTCCAAGGAAAAATTTGAATTTCCAAGAAGGTGGAGTGTTTCACACTCTAAAATCAACTTACACATTACTTACACAAATATTACAACACTCAAACCAAGACCAAAAACTCTATTAATTACATTCTCATGATATCTTTTAATTAATCAACTTAACAACATGATTACTCACAATATTAACACCACATTAAATAATTAAAGAAAGGGGTAAGTGCATCACAAAATAAACACATGCAAACACTAATGAAAGGAACCACATTAATAAATACACATAACCCCTTGGTCACATTCAAAGGTAATCCCCCATGGGAATCCCTAAAAAATACAAACACACACAAACAATACATGTTGCCATGGTGACCTTGTTGAATTCATCTAGAATTCCAATGTGGTTGGTCTCCAATCCTCCGATATTTTTGTGATAGTTTAACCTACAAAACACAAATACCTCCTTCGGCCTCGTGGCCATATCAGAACATCCAACATGATATAAATATAATCTCAAAATCATCTATACATATGAATCACAACAACATCAAGGCAATCCAACAATATCATTTACAATTTACATCAACAACTATATCATCATCAAATAATGTCCATTTTCTAGATCTACTCACAATATCCAAACATCACATGTCTGAACAACATCCATAGTATATCCATGTCAAATAGTATATCATCATCCACATATGAAATGTCTCTAATAATCATCATGCATCATAACTGAATCAAGCTTGACAATAATCCATGGTCTAACATCTAACATCATACTAAATCAAAACCATAATAATGTCCATAATATAATCAACAAAATATTAGATCGGTATAAAAAAAAAAGGTGTCAAAGGGAAATGGGCACTACAAATTTAGTGATATCATTTATTTAATATATTGTATCAAGAAGGTATGTTTAATGTGTGAATTAAGTGGCTAGATTACATGGTACAAAGGAGAACGTGAGTTTTAGAGTTGCACCTCAAGTTTCACAAGCGGCTAACTGGGTTGAGTCCTTTATCCATGGATGATCATTGTGTAGCCTTGTTTGTATGTGGTGTATTCTGTAACACCCATAAAATTCCCCATAAAAACCCAAGACAACCTAAAAGCTAAATTGGAAAATTTACAGAATAATTTTTAATTTTTAAAAATTGTCTACAACGGGGTAACCTCCAACTAGGTTTAGTTTATTCACCAGCTAGCATTTTATTCAATTTAATTAAAATTTAATTAATATTATTTAATCTCTAGTTTAGGTTTAAAATCCCCTTATTATAATCTTTATTTAATTTAGTAACATAGTCCTAATGTCATTTATTAATTTATCATTCTAGGGCTAAGTCTAAACTTACCCTCCCCTTAAATTAAATACAAATAAATTTAATCTTGATTATAAATATTGTCTAACTACCAAGGGTAAACTTGATTTAATTAAACACAAGGTCATGGGCCTTTTATTTTAAGAGTCACTAACTAAACATTATGGATTACAAAATAAATTTAACTCCTACACCACTTAAGTGGCCCCATTCAAAATTTACCCATGCATTTTATTTAAAATATATTCCCACCTAATTCTCACCTAACTTTTGTAGGGATGATTTTTAGCCATTGGATGGACTAAATATGAGCCCTTGGATCTAGGATTCACACAAACAATAATACTCTCTTTAGAAACCTTTAATTAATTCATTTTACGTATTTCCTCATTTCTATTTTGTAGGTTTTTAGAAGGAGAAGAAAGAGAAAACTGCCATGGAAGGATAATGGAGCTTAGGATGGATATTCACAACTTCATTGTTTATTCTATTTGTAATTTTTTTGATGGGTTTGTCTACATTTTTACTTGTTAATCCATTTTACCCTCTCCTAGGGTTTGGTTAAAATTTTATTTGTTGTTGAACAATTTCATTGTTTTTCCTATTTGGAAAATGGGCATTTTTCCCTATTTTAGATCTATTTTAAATGGTGTGTATATACATAATTTGCTAAGGGATTGCTCACAATAACTATTTACAAAGCATTCACACAAAAATAAATCACATCACCTAATTTGCAATATGGTTGATAGCTTAAGATGAACTTAAACAGCTTGAGGAAAATAACTCACAAGAACAACTATCTTAAATACACAACACTGCAAAAATGTATGGAAAGGAAAAATATTCTTCTTCTCATAAAAAGGGAACTGATGGAAAATCCTCCACCACTCCATTACATAAAAAAGGCTCCCCTACAATGTTTGAAAATCATGAATATGTAACAAAGCTACTAACCCAAACTTTCAAAAAAATAGCCTCTCCAAAGGCTAGTTAACTTGGAGATCAATCCATGCACAACTATTTGGAAGGATACAAATATAAAAGAGGATGCCAAAAATAACCCATTGAGCTCAAACCACTCCCCTAGTAAATTCAATTTGACCCCTTTGATATTGACTTTGTAAAACGTGCGGGTTTTTGCATGAATCAAGATAACGTTTGCAAAATTAAGGTACTTTGTTTAATCTAAAAAAGGTATCTTGGCTAAATATGAAAAGGTTGTACTGTCTTTCATCTAAAATGCTATTCTTGTCCTTTTGTACACATGCAGATTTAAATCATTTACTTTTTATTCATATACAAGTAAGACGATAATGATATATTATTCGTCACTCCTATATCCTTTGGATAACATGCATGTATACTATGGTATATTCACCTCATGCATAATTACACTGATCAAAACATACAATAATTTCCTCCCATCATGTAATCATAGGTAAATATTGTTACTTTTGAAATCACCACTCATGCAATAATTAAATATACCCAAAATATTTTAAACCATTGTTAACCAAACTCAAGGTTAACATGGCTTGAATAGGTAAAAACCCCTAAAACCTTACTCATTTTCAATTGCCCAAAAATTCTAGAAGTTTCATTTGTGAGGGGAGACCCTAGTTGTTCCTTTAGCTTCCATCATTGAAATCTATGTTTTGTAACCTAACACCACCATCTTTAATTTTTTTTTGCTCCGTATTGTTCCTCCGGTTCTGCTTTGTAGTATCTTGGTCACCTCTTTAATCAAAGTGGGAGTTTATATTTGTTCTTGGATTTCCTCTTTTTTTCTATGGCTGCAACTAGAGGGGTTTTAGAGCTCTGTGAAGAAATAACCCATTGTAATTTTCAAATCTATAATGTTTCATTCACTCGCCATTAGGTTTTTCTTGAGTAGCTTGCATTGGAGACTATGAATTTTAATGCTGGCATTATCCATGGATCTATTTCCTTTTGGAGCTCCTTGGTTGGCCTAATTTTCTTTTGTTGCCATGTATTTCAAGCTTGCATCTTCCTTGCATTAATCTTGGGTGCCAAAAAATACTATGTAATTCAACCTTGTAAAAGGTAACATTTATTCTAATGCATTATTTCATTGTGTTAATATTAAATAGGGTATGGGATGTTATTTTTCTACTTTCTTTGTTTAACCCAACTTCCCCTAATGGTTGTGCGTGAGTTATCCTTCCACTATTAGAGTCATCTTTTTTTTCTTTTGAAGCTTTGTATGGAATAAGGTTTGAGTTTTGCATCTACCCAAATTTGAGTTTATTTGGTATTCACATGCTTTGGTGTCATTTTCGGGTTTTCATCTTGCATAAGTAGTGTGTGGATCCCATTTCATTCCTTACATAGCTCACCATGAGAATGAAGATCGATCTCTGGTCATGACTTGCGTAGCTCGCCCCTTTCAAAGTCTTCAATCCAAGTTAGTTTCCCACTGGTATCTCGAACCCCTTTGGGAAAAATATTTGTTTTAGAAGCTCACCACATTGAGATTGATTTAAAAATTTGATAAAAAGAAGGTGAGCACTTTTATCTCTATCAATAAACTTTGAGCTTGTAAATTATGCATTCCTTTGTGTGTTTCATGAACTCCAAATTGTTTATTTTTGGTTTTCTTGACTTGATGTGCATGCATCATTTAGACTAGTATTTCCTCTATTTGTTATCTATGTTTGTGTTGAGATCATGATTGGATCTACTTTTATTTTAAATTTGGGGCTTGCATTGATTCAATAACCTACAATGAATGAAATCATGTTTTATCCATTTACCTTTGTATTTTCTTCGTAGGCTTCCAAGAAATAGTTGTATTATGATTTGTGTTCAAGAATTGAAAACATGCGTTTGGATTTGTTATAAGAGCTTTCTCAAGTTACTTTATGTTATCAAAAATTCACCCTCAAGTAATTTTGATAACATGCATCAAATTATTTAGTCCCAAGCAATTATATTGATTCAAGGCAAAAAATCATGTTTCTGGGGTCCCCTCAGCTTCTTTCTAACTCTCCTGTCCAAGAAGAAAACCCAGCAAGTTTTAAAAATGTGAAAAAATTGCAAAAGCCAAGCTTGGTGCCAAAATATAGAGAAAATCGGCTAAGTCTTGTCCTAGGTGGTCCTTGGGACAGTTGGGATGCCGGACCAAGAATCGGCCGAAAAGCGATAGAAGGTCTGCAAGCGCAACATTTGGGACAATTGATTGGGGCGTGCGGGGACGCGAAAAGGTGAATCGGCCGAAAAGTGGAAAAAATGACTAAGTGCTGTTTTCGTGCAGTTTGGGACAGCCGGGCCAAAGGTACACATAGGACGTGAACCGGCTGAAAATCTGAAGGACAGTTTGGGACATCCATGCCAAAGGTACACGCGGGACTCGAGGGACGCGAAAATCCGAACCGGTTGAGAGAAAAAATTGTCAAGTTTGGGACATCTGGGACAAAAGTACGCGGAGGACGCGAACCGGCCGATTCAGCTGAAACATGAGACTTTCATCCAAGGTAGTTTGGGACATCCGGGCCAAAGGTATGCGTGGGACACAAAAAGTCAAGCGGTGAAGGTAAAGAAGAAAAGTTAACGTTTGACCCGTGAAATTTCAAACGGCCATAACTTTTGACTCCCAGCTCGATTTTCACAAAATTGGACTTTCTGGAACGAGCACGACGTCCTCTAAGATTTATTATTTTTAATGAGGGTAGATATATTTAAATAAAAGAAACATATTCAGCTTCATTCAGTTAATGCTCATTCCCGTCAAATGACAGAAACGCCTGCCAGACCCAAAATAGCTGCCCACACTCAAAAGGCCATAAATTTTGCATTTCTCAACAAAATCACACAAAATTGGTACCATTGGAATCATGACTCCGAGCTCGAAGCATAGAAATAAAGAAATTCCAGATTTGGTCAAATATTGATGGAGATTTTTTATAAAACGTTTCCAAGTTCATAACAGTGTTTCATTTGGTGGTTGGGAGTGCAATTAAGAGGCATGGTCATCATTCTTTCTCTGCTGCAACACCTGGGACAATATGGGGAGCCTTTTTCAAGTAATATATAATCATTTTACTCCATTTAATTCCTCTTACAAGTGGTTGAAGGATGAATTTCAGGATTTCCATTTTCCTTCTCTTTCCCTTCTCATTTTTCTATAAATTGGAGTGTTGGGCTCATTGTAAAGGAAGGGAGTTTTCAGATAGCAAAGCTCACAAAATTTTTTGTGGAAGCCAATGTGTTGTAGGCCCTTGTAGTGGACTCCTTGCATGGTGATCCGTGCCCTTATCCCGTAATAGATTGAATCATGCATATCATGAAGCAATAAAATATCGGTTTGTGGATATATCTTCCCCTCGCCGTGCTTTCTTGCATTCTTCTTTCCCCTTTAATCTTTCTACAAGAATATTGTGTCTATTATTATGTTCTTGCAGGGATCTATTATCATTGTGTATGCTTGGAATATCATTGTGAATGCATTTTGCTAGATTGTGGAGAACTGTCATCACCTCTTCTAGTGTGTATTTTGCCTCTGTATTTCATGCATTTGGAGACTACTCTCACACCCTCCTTTTCCAGTGTATCACCACTTTAGTGTAGGCTTTCATTTTATACATTCTCTCTCTCTGGTACCTTGGAAATTTAGATTAGAATAGTTAGTTTCCCCTTCATTAGAGTAGATTGTGGCAGGTAGTTTAGGAGCAATAACTAACTTTCTCTGGAGGTCTATCTCAAGTAGCAAGTCCCACAACTTGGAGATAGTACCCATGTTATCCAATCACACCGTGAGTTCAAGTATATGCACTTGTATAAACACAGGGTGCTGTGATTCGGTGATAACACTTTCACAACATGTTGGGGTGATGTTTAGTTTTTAAGCTCTAAATGACATGTTTTGAGCATGACTTGTTGTCATATTTACAAATTTTCTTTCTTATGCAAATATCTTGTGCATCCTTCTATTTCCTTTTCCCTAAATAGAAGGTTTTCCTCCTCTTGAGCGTTTATCATATCTTCATGCTTAAAGATCATATTGAAATTTCCCCTTATTTTATTTAAATGGCTTGAGCCTATCTCTGTTTTCCTATTATTGGCACTTTAAACCTTTGAATTAGTTTCGTGATCTCTGTAGTAATGTTTAAATTTCAATTAGTAATCTACCTTAGATATGAAAATACCATACTCTACTTGATTTATACTACCTAGTTGTGCTCCCATTTACTGTGGTTATAGATTGTGAACTTGGTGATTCTGTACACATCTCCTTTATCATTTCGCTAGGTTTCGTCATCCTTAAGCTTGATGTAACCCTTATGTCTCACATTATTTAGGGATTGGTTCATATTGCTTGATCCATTTTTAAAAACATCATGATGCAAAATTGAAAAATACTTACTTGCAAATGCATGGTTATCTAAAATCTGAAAATCTGATTGCCAAAATCTATATTTTAAAATATTCTTTTACCAAACTCTATGGCAGCTATAAATTTTTATTGCAGAAAATAGTGGGTAATTAACTTAATGAAAATTTATAAATCTTCTTATTTAAATTGGAATTATCTAGATGCATGGTATAGTCCCTAACCTTGTAAAATATGACATCTACAATCTCTCATAGTCTATAATTTTGAAAATCTGCAGTGAAATGAAACTTAAAAGCATAAAATATTATTCTCTCTCTTGAATGTTTGTATTTTCCTAAACTTGCAGAAAATTTATTCTCCTTTGTGTAACACCCAAAGAAAACACTCACACGAGACCCAAGAACAACCCATAGTTAGCTAGAATAATTATGGAATATATTTTTTTAAAAGCGTTCCCACAAAAGATTTAAAAATAATGATTGCTTCATTAATGTTTCTAGCCAATTATTTTTAATAGATAAATTTTTCTCCCTATAATAAATGTTAAACCCACATTAAAATCTAATGCGTATAATTAGTCCAAGAATGGTTAAATTTTTTGTACGTGTTAATTTAATAAACAATTAGATTTCTACTATAGTTAAATATTCCATATTTAAATTTAGAGGGTTAAAGGAGACAAATTAAATACATAACCAAGGTATTTAATTCCACAAGGTTTAAACAATTAACAACATTCCCATTTTACATGGGGTTAGAATTAACATTCCCTTATCCCATAAAGTGGCCCCTTAAAAGTAAACTCATGTTTTGATATTGAAACATTTAAATTAAAAACGTAATTTGAACTCATCCACTCTCCACCTACTTTTTGTAGGGATGAATCTCACCCCTTGGATGGATTCAATTAGGAACATTGATGAGGAAAAAGGCAATCTAACCCTAAAGCATGCTTATGAAGGATTCTTTCTCTTTCGCTTTAGCTCACTATTTTCTCTTTTGTTTTGTAGGTTATTGGAGGAGGAAGGGAAGCCATTGGAGGGACTCTTAAGCTTTTGGAAGTGGCCAACAAGCTCCATTATTTTTCTTGTTTGTTGATGCCCTCATTAGTGTTTGAAAATGCATTTGTTTGTTTCATTCAGCTCATATTTATTTGCTTTACCCAAATGGGCTTGTAGGTGTTTTACCAATCTATTTAAATAGATACAATAGATCAACGCTTTTATTTTGAAACAATATATATACATATCTATGTATATATAATTTTATATACTTTTGTATATATGTATTTATTTTAAGTGCTCATTTAATATTTATCCCCTTTTAAAACAAATAAAGATGGGTTTAAAACCTGAATTCAAATGTATGTATTCAATATATATATATATATATATATATATATATATATATATATATATATATCGGTGTACAGACATGGATTTCAATTCCTATGCAGCCGATTAAAAGAAAAATGTGTAGGGATTTAAAGAATACATGACACATCAATGAGGGTGGGTTTCAATAGTGGGGAGGGGTTAGAAAACCCAAACCCCACACCATTTAATATCAAATGGGGTGGGGTTTTGGGTCGCCAACCACTCCCCACCCAAATCTATATATTAAAACCCAAACACTATAGGTCGCGACCACTTTAATGCACAATTTCCTTTATATAAATTTTAATATATTTATAATATGTGAAAAGTAATATATATATATATATATATATATATATATATATATATATATATATTTGAAAAATTATTTCTAGCCCGCTTCCCTTTATCAAAAATAATAATATTTCATTATCAATAGTATTTGAGATATTACTATTACTATCACTTAATAATGATAATTTGAGATATAGATAGTATATATATATATATATATATATATATATATGTATGTATATATGTATGTATCTCTTTGTGTACACTAAAATTTTCTTCTTTAGCAATTTTATAAAATGTGAATGGAAGGTAGAGGAGGACTAAATTTCATTTCCCTTAACCATTTGTAGTGGATTTACAATAAATGTTTTAAAGGAGAATATCATACTAGAGATAGATCTTGGATTACTTCATTGGCTTATTGAAAAATTAATTAAAACTTAAGTAATTTCCATCCAACTTTAATATGTTTAACTTTCCTACAATAATGCAAGAAAATGCAAGAAGGTAGTCTAACTTTTCAATGCATGCTTTTCAAATGACACAAAGAAATGCAACATTTCCTAATACACTTTCCAACTTTCCAAAAGAGAGTTTGTAATAATATTTCCAATAATATATTTTAAAACAAGAATAACATCCTTTGGTGGGGGATAATCAAGTACCATAAAATAAATTAATTCATTTTTATAACTCCTTTTAAGTTCACCCAAAAGCAACTTACAAAATATATATTTCTATTTTTTTCTTAACATTCAATATAGCTTACATATCTAAAATCAAAACAACTTTTCCATCACAATTACTAATAAAATGTCTTCCACTTAAATTTGGAAAAGTTTTTTTCAATAAGGGAAAACTAAAATGAACTTCAAAATGGTCTTCATACATAGCTCCAAGATCTACTCTCCAACCAAGCTCCATCTTCTCATAAAAATAAGAGAGATCCACCATGCTTCATTTGATCACAACAAATAGGGGGGAGAGGCAACACTCTCCACCCAACCAAGAATTCCAATGAGGAGGAGAATCCATCCTCCTCATTAGCCCCAAGCCCCAACCAAATTGTAATGAAAAATGGATTCAAATCATGGTAAAAAATAAGCTTCCACATCATAATACAAGATTCAATAACCATAACCAAATCCAAACAATACAACTACATTTACAAGGAGAAAACAAACAAAATACACAAGGCTTCAATATGCAAAATCCAAAGGAGTAATATATATGGGGATGTCACTTATGCCTCCCAATGGGAAATGGATGCCCACCTAAAATCCTCCAATAAAACATCTCAAAATGCCTACACATTTGTACCTCCCACATTTTCTTATGCCTCCCTACAAATATCTTATGGCTCCCTCATAAAATAGACAAACTAAGAAATGCAAGCAATTTCTTGTGCAAGGTGAGGCACCCAATCTAACTCCCTCCAAAACATGGAAACAACTCTTATTCCTCCCTACATGAAATATCCCCATAGTCCCCTCCTACACAACACTTAAGAAATCTACCCAAGCACCCAACAAGAATAACAAAACACTCAAAATAAGCACATGTACACCATATAAAAAGGAAAACATTTTATAAGAGTATAACTCCTACCTTTCCATGGTATAGCTTGATCAAGGAGTCCCACAACAATATTCTTCAATACCAAACAATCACTAAAAGCTCCAAGAAATCTAAAAGCATTCCAAATCCTCTAACTCTAAAAAAACTTCAAGAACACAAAGAAATGAAGTAACCCTGAAACAAGCAAAAGAACTTGAATAAATAGAAAAGTGAGAGAGGAGAATGATATGGCTCCAAATATGATGCCACCTCATTTCCTCTCCACTACACATCACCGTAGTCAAATCCACAATCCAAGGCACAATTAATAAGTGGTTGAAGAAATGACATTTTACTTACACACACAATCTAAGCCCATAACCCTTAAGGACTAAAAATAAATACATTTAAGAAGTGCAATAAAAACATAAAGTTTGTATTCCCAAAACACACAATTGAGTCTTATTTTTACCCCCTAGCCCATAGGTAGGGTTGGTATAGAAATTTAAGAGGTGTGGGACAAGTTTAAATTGTCCCACAAGCCTCCAAAACTTGCCCTTAAGGACAAATCCGAATTTCAAATGGTAGGCGGAGTCTACAACACTCAAGATCTTAAGCATTCAACTTAAACACATTAACCAAAGAGCTATCAAATCTAATAAATGAATTCTTTTGACCCATTCTTAATTAATTTAGTAAAATAATTAATTTACTAATCTAGACATAAATCAAGTGATTAACAAAAGGGGAATACATCACTATAATATACAATATAACTCCACATTCATACATCTATTAATCACAACATAATCTAGGAAAGTAACAATATCATTTAGAATTTCCAACAAAATATAGACTTTACATTTTATCAATATCCACATGATCATAAGATTAGTTCAATTATCTAGGTCTACTTAATATGACGAAATATTGCATGTCCGAAATATATAAATATAACCATGTCAACAACATATCAACATCAATATAAAATGTCTCTAAGAATCAACACGTGTCATGCATGAATTAAAAAAGAATGTCCACTATCTTTAACATCTAACATCATGCTAAATCAAAAGCTACAATAATATCCATAAGTATAGTCAACAATATCAAAATCAATAACAAAAAGGTGTCGAAGGGAAGTGGGAATTACATCCCCTCCCCTTAGACTCAAATTCCTCATGGAATTCATTGGAATAGGTTTGGAAGCTGAACTAATAGCAATGTAGCATCCTCCCATGTAGCCGTAGTCTTGTCATATCTATCCTACTAGACTCAAACCTTGTCAATCTCTCTGCCGCGAAGGCCCAGGGTCCTGCACTCTAAAATGCAGATGGGCTCCACCATCACCTACCCCTGATCCTGCACCTATAAGGGTGTCTAATATAGTACATGAGAAGGGTCTGCAATATATCTCATAAGTAAAAAGACATTAAACACATCGTTGATGTGAGACAAGATGGGTGGAAAAGCTAGACAGTAGCCCAAAAGACCAATACTCTCCAAGATCTCAAAGGGACCCACAAAGTTGGGACCTAGCTTAGAGCATTTTCTATAACGGATAGGGCTCTTATGTGGCCTGATACAAAGGAAAACCTTCATGCCCACATCAAAACTATGATCTGTCCTATGTTGATCTGCATACTTCTTTTGCATGTCCTGTGCCTCCTACAATCTCTGTCTGATCATAACAACTTGTTGCTCCATGTCCTGTAGTAAAGATGGCCCAAGAGAAAACCTTTTCTCTAACATGTACAAACTCAAAGGTGTCACGCAGTCTCTACCATACGCCCTGAAAAGGATCCATGCCTTTCAAATCAAAACTATTATTGTAGGAAAAATCCACCAAGTACAAATACTCCTCCCATCTCGATTGATGATCCATAACGTACATCTTAAGCATGTCCTCCAAGATCTAATTCACCCACTTAGTCTTTCCATCTATCTCAGGGTGATATGTTGTACTGAAATTGATCTTCCTCTTGAGAGCATGCTGCATGGTAGTCTAGAAGTGGGAGTTGTACAAAATATCACAGTCACAAATGATCTTCCATGGAATCCCATGTAACCTGATGATCTCATCTAGATATACCTGTGCCACTACACTAGATGTGTAGGTGGTCTTCACTCGAGAAAAATGAGTGAATTTGGTCAATTTATCCATGGTGACCATAATGGCGTTGTGGTGGTATCTCGATGTCATGAACCCCACTATAAATTCCATGGAAATGGTGTCCCTTTTCCACTCCGGTATAGCATGAGGAAAGAGAAGGCCAGCTAGATGGTGATGCCCATCCTTGTCCTTTTGGCACTCTAAACAAAGTGTTACACAAACTGAACTACATGTCTCTAAATTCCACTCCAATGGTACAATTGTCTCAAAGTGGCGTGCATCTTCTTCACCCCAGGATGGGCTGAATAAGGTACACGTTGAGTCTCTCACAAAATGTCCTACCTCAAGGCTCCGTCTTTAGGAACATAAATCTAGATTTGGTGCCTAAGAAGGCCATCTGTCTCTAGTGAGAATCCATCAAACTTCCCCTCAAGGGGTCTCTGAGACTCAATCTCTACTCTGGCTGCAAGGTAGAAGCTATTGTGAGGAAGCTACTGTGAAATCCTACTCACAGATTTGTACCCACTGAAGTTTCCATAGCCACATGTCTCTGTCTACTCAGGTCATCTATAACCACATGCTCCTTCCCCTTCACATGCTCTATCTCCATATCATACTTAGAAAGAAACTCCATTCAACACTACTGATGAGTGTTGAGATTGGGCTGCTTGAAGAGATGGTGAAGACTCAAGTGATCAGTCCTGAGTGTAAATCTCCAGCCAAGGAGGAAGTGTCTCAATCGTACTAAGGCATGAACAACTACCATAAGCTCAAGATCATGAGTTGGATAATTGAGCTCATAATATTTTAGTTTGTGAAACTTAAAAGTAACTACTCTTCCCTCCTGCATCAACACATCTCCAAGTCCTGCCAAAGAAACATCTATGCATATGAAGAACTTGCCTTAAGGATCTTGCACTACAAGAATTGGCATTGCGGTGAGGAATTTCTTCAGTGTCCTAAAATCCTACTTATATTTGTCTCCACCATACAAACTTCTTCCCTTTCCACTGAAGGGAAGTGATGGGATGATCAACCTGAGAGAAGTCCTAAACAAATTTCCTGTAATATCCTGCTAAACCCATGAATTTGCGCACCTCTACCACACTAGTGGGTGCTAGCCAATCCATAATAGCTCAAATGTTGGAAGGATTGACTGTGATACCTTTCCCAAAAATGATGTGGCCCAAATATTGCACCTCTTTCTTAAAAAACATACACTACTTTAGGTTCCCATAAATATGTTACTCATAAAGACACTGAAGAACTTGGTGAAGGTTCTCCTTGTGCTCCTCACACGTACATGAGTAAATCATAATGTCATCAAGGAAAATGAGCACAAAGAAATCCAAGAATGTCCCAAACACCCCATTCATCAAGCTCATGAACACTGCGGGGGAATTCATCAAACCAAACGGCACTACAATGAACTCGTAGTGACCATATCTCATCTGAAAGGAAGTCTTATGAATATCTACTTTCGTGATCCTTAGCTAATGATAACCCGACATAAAATCAATCTTGGAGACAATTGTGGCCTGCTTCATCTATTCAAATAAATTATCAATGCATGGAAGGGTGTAACGATTCTTGATCGTTACTTTGTTCATCTTGCAATAATCAATACACAACCTCGGGATCCTTCCTTATTCTTCCCAAAATATCTAGTGCACCCCAAGGGGATACACTAGGATGGATTAGGCATTTTTTGGAAGGCCCTCAAGTTGTAACTTGTGAGCTCTTAAAGCACATGAGTAGTCATCGGATAAGGTTCTTGTGAGATAGGATTTGGGCCCGGGGTTCTTGCTCCAAATATTTGTGAAAATCTATCTCATGTGGTAGAGGTAATCATGGTATCTCCTACATGGAAAGACATCGAAAAATATCTCAAGATGGGATGATCATCAAGGGATGACCCACTAGACTCATCCCCAATACAATGTCACTAACTATAACAACATACATCTGACAAACTCATCGCACACACCACTTAAGCCGCATAGCTACTTGATACAAGGGCTTGCAAAAAAGCCACAAAGTACCTTTTTGACAGAAGCTTTGTTACCCAAAACTCTCCTCCTTTACAATGAGCCTAACACTTCATTTTATAGAAAAATGAGAAGGAAAAGAGAAGGGAAAATGGAAATCCTGAAATCTGCCCTTCAACCAATTGTGAGAGGCATTAAAGGGGGGAATAGAAATGGGCCTTCTAAATCCTGGTATCACTGACTCAACTCCTAGATCATTTGTATAAGAAATAGTCTTATGGTAACAATCCACTCTAGCTCTGTGTGCAAAAACTAGTCCATGACCAAGATGACTCCATAAGAACCTAGAGGAAGGATGTGAAGATCCGAGGTAGTGGTGAAGGGTCCCAAATCCACTACACACTCCTTAACTAAGGAGTCTACAAAAATTGTTGTTCCAGAATCCATTTCAACATCCCAACTAAGATCTGGAATTTCTTGACTGCTTAATTGGGCTCGCCACCACCAAAAGTTATGGCTTTTGTCCCAGTGTGGTTTTGCGTAACGCTCTACTAAGGATGGTTTAATAAAAGAATCTCATGAACCAGAATCAAACAAAATGGAGGTAGTAATAACACCAATGCTACATGTCATCTCTATGACAAGAATAGAAATGACTTCTCTCCTACTAGCATTTCTCAACCGCCGCATAGATCCGATGGCTATGCCCCATGTCACCAACCAAGTGAGTAGGTAGAAAATCGACATCTTACCCTTATTACTAGAGTTCTGTGGGCACTCTCTCCAATGATGTCCAATAATACCACAAAATAAAATCTTCCCGTTCCTCTCCAACGAGATGCAGCTCTAGCTAGTACTCTAGAAGTCGGTTTATTAGATCCCGATGATCCGGTTATGGACTACTGAGGTCTCTACTAATGAGCTCCTGCTGACTAAGCTCTCTCAAAGACACCCTCGTGTTCTAATGGGACCACTAGGAGGATGCCCCATAATCCATCCTCTTTATGCGCTCGAACCTCTAACGGGGTCTCAAATGGTGGATGAGTATGTTGCTATTGCTGCTAAGGGGGCTTCGTGGTGGTCTAAAAGAATATTGTATCAACCCTATCCACCTTCCACCATGAGGAGGAGGAACTGATCCCCTCAATTTGTTATCATGCAACTACTAGATATGGCTCCGAACTCTATCCCTAGCTTTCTGTGTCTTTCCTCATGTTTCCTCTATAATATAAGCCTTCTCCATGGCCTATGCTAAGGTCTGTGGGAAGAAAATGTACACCGGGCCACCAAAATCTAAATGTAGGCCCCTGATGAACCTGTGAATATGTACCTACTCATCCTGCATATAGTCAACATACTAGAGTAGGTCCAAAAATTAACTCTTATACGCAGCTACAATCATAGATGCCTGAAGGAGGTCGTGGAACTCGTCTATATGCTACTAAATAAACCTCTCTCTTAGATTAGTACCTGTTCCTAAAGTACTCCTCAAAGAGCTCTCCTGTAAGAGCTCTCGTGATAACTCTCTTAACCAATGTGGAGCTTCTGCTCCTCATTTCTCCACTGCAGACACCTTCTCTATCCCTCAAAAGATGGATCGCAACATGAGCTTTCATGTTGTTAGTTTAAGGGCAGAGCTTGAAGCACCCGTTCAATCTCACTAACTAGGCCTCTACCTGAAATCAACCTATATCTCAAGAATAGTGAGATGGTCATAGCTTAAGGATCTCCCTGATATGGTCTACAATTGTCGATTGGAAACCCATAGGCCTCTCTGCATGCTCATCGCTAGGTCTATGATCGGGGATCAATTTTAGTTTCAAAATTTCACTAAACTTCCCTAAACCATGCTAGTGCAGTAGAGCCTTAAGATATCTTTCCAATGACTATAAGAACGTGAAAATGGATACTCTGAGCTCAAGTTATGTTCGGTCAAAGTTTAGTCAACAGGGAAGTCAACTTTGGTCAACAGGTCAATAATGGACCAATAGCACTATGACACGTGGCAAAAGGAGAAAAAGGGCAAAATTAAGGTTGTTCGAGTTGTTTTCAACCTCCAGTCTTTGACACATGTAAAAGCGGGCTAGAACAAGAGGCTCAACTTTTATAACGGAAGGGAGCCCGGCTGCCGTGAGGACGATAATATTATCGCCGACGTGGTGGGTCCTCAAACCACCACGTGGCTTGCCACCACAAGTTTGATTTTCCTATCGAGGGTCGACAAGTGGTATTTATTGCCATATTTCATTTGGAATGTCATTATACTACTTGGGTCGAATTCCATTTTTATTACCTTTGTAATTCTTTGATATTAACTTCCATGTTAATTACCAAGCCACATTATTTGTTATGTTCAGGCTTATTATTATCCAACTTGGAGAGCTCAAGGATATAACACTAAGTTTGGGGATTACCTTATCAACAACCAAGGATATCTCATGTCCTATCAACTCGGGGTATGAATATATATATCCAAACAAACCAATATCTCCCACACATTTCATGTATTTGCCATGCCTTATATGATAAGTGCCACGCATTTTATTCAAACATTATCCTTGGTATTACATACGGTCAAACAACATTGGCCAACCAAACCCACAATGCGCAGCATAAGGTGGCTCAAAAGCCAATCCAAGACCAACAACTTTAGCATTATTAAATGCTTTCCTTATTGAGCGTGCCCACAATGTGGGATTAACAATCCAAAACCGCGGAAAAATTGTAGGAGGTGGGATTTGATCCCCCAACCTCATTGCTCCAAGACCAATCCACTAACCAACTCACCAAAGAAGCTCGCTTGGTTATAAAATGGGTCGTTTCAACTTATACAGGGGTGGCAGGTCTGTGCAAAGCAGCATAAGGAGGCAGTTTTCAGAAAATAGCATTTTTGAAGGCCTTACACTAAGAATGGGAACTCAGAGTAAAAAGGTGAAATGTAGGGAATTCTAAGATGATTCCAAAAATGTAAAATTTGATGTTTTTTATAGTTTTATCCTATATTTTAAAGCTTTTAATGCATTTTTTAATAGGGATCTACAAGACAACTAGTTGGAAAACATGAATTTCAATGCACTTCTGGTCCACAATGTGACTTTGAGTAAACATGAAAAGTGTTCAAAATTCAGAGATGATCTCAGATATATGATTTTTTTCATATAATGTTTTTAAATCTCCATTTTTAGGTGTTTTTATAACACAGTTGCAGGGAGATCACATTATGAAAACACTATAGAGCCACGGATCATTCCCGGGACAGCTTTCTACTATTTTTCGAGTTCTTGGGACATTGATCAGCTCATTTGCATTTTTTGATTCATTATTGGTTGTTTGTAAGAGTTATTGTACTTACATTACAATATTATTAATGGATCGGTTCAATCCGAACCCAGGGACGTAGGAATTTCTGAACCCCATAAACAATCTCGTTTGTTATCTGAGTGTTTTCAGCTTTATGATTATTTATTTTCTAGACAAGTTTTCTGCAGTTCTATGGATGCATAATAATCATAATTTAATCAATTTGTGGAGCTTAGAATACTTAAAATTGGTTAAGAAAATCACGATCTTTGGAAACTTTTAAAAGTGAAAAAAATACAACACACGTTTTTCGATCACCTAGAATCCGAGACCTATCCTTGTGTCTTGAAATTATGTCTCCCTGTCCCCTCTACGGTGACTCTACTCTGATTAATCCATGTGGGATTTCTTTTCCCTATGCTCCTCGATGTGTCGAGGGATGCACGAGCCCGAATGGATGGCTCCCTATCATGTCTAGTTGATCGTCATCCTAAGGACCCTCTATGTATAAAGGCATTAACGTCCCAAGTGTCAATAAAATATGGGGTAGAAAGGCCATTATGGCCTGCTCTTGAGATGGTAAGTCTAGGTCTATGTGAAAGGACCCTCGTCTGATCCGCACCCCTGCGTAGACCAATGTGAGACTTATTTCATCAATTTAGGTTTTATTCCAATTTTCTATGTTTACTAAAATATACAATTTTTTAGTCAAGTTGGTTTCTAGGTTTAGTATTGTGCTAGGTTTAATATTGTAGTAGGTTCAATTTTTATGTCTCACGTTTTCCCTGAGTGACCAAGGGTCCAAGATTTGAACCCACGACTCTGATACCAAGTCTAACACCCACTAAAATGCCCACACGAGACCCAAGAACAACCTAGGGTTAGCTATAAAAATTATGGAATAATTTTTTTTGAAAAGCATGCCCACAAAATATTTTGAAAACAATGATTACTTCATTAATGTTTCTAGGCAATTATATTTAATAAATAAATTTTTCTCGTTATAATAAATATTAAACCCACATTAAAATCTAATGAGTATAATTAGTCCAAGCATGGTTAAATTTTCTCTAAGTGTTAATTTAATAAACAATTAAATTTCTACTATAGTTAAATATTCCATATTTAAATTTAGAGGGTTAAAGGGTCCAAATAAAATAAATAACTAAGGTATTTAATTGCAAAAGGTTTGAACAATTAACAAGGTTCCTATTCTACATGGGGTTAGAATCAACATTCTCTTACCCCATAAAGTGACCCCTTAAAAGTAATTTCATGTTTTGAAATTGAAACATTTAAATTAAAAAGATAATTTTCACTCACCCACTCTCCACCTACTTTTTATAGGGATGAATCTCATCCCTTGGATGGATTCAATTAGGACCCTTGATGAGGAAAAATGAAATCTAACCCTAAAACATGCTTATGAAGGCTTCTTTCTCTTTCATTTGTTCATTATTTTCTCTTTTGTTTTGCAGGTTATTGGAGGAGGAAGGGAAGCCATTGGAGGCACTCTTAAGCTTTTAGAAGTGGCCTACAAGCTCCATTATTTTTCTTGTTTGTTGATACCCTCATTAGGGTTTGAAAATGTATTTGTTTGTTTCATTTAGCTCATATTTCTTTGCTTTGCCCAAATGGGCTTGTGGGTGTTTGCCCAATTTATTTAAATAGCTACAATAGACCAACATTTTTAATTTTAGAAAGTATATATACATATCTATGTATATATACTTTTATCTACTTGTGTATATATGTATTTATTTTAAGTTCTCATTTATTACCTATCCCCCTTTTAAATATATATATATATATATATATATATATATATATATATATATATTACGTGTACAGCCATGGATTATAATTCCTAGGAAACTCGATTAAAAGAAAAATGCACAAGGATATAAATTATACCGCCACATTAATGGGTACAGTTTCAATAGTGTGGAGAATTGTTAATGCTTTGGGAGATCGGGAGGGGCCGGCGACCCCAACCCCCACCCCATTTAATATTAAATGGGGTGGGGGTTGGGGTCAACGACCCCCTCCCCACCCCAATCTACATATTAAAACCAAAACAATATTATAAATAAATAAATTAATAAATTAATATTATAAATAAATAAATATTTATATAAAGGAAACGCACATTAGAGTGGCCGCACTTATAAATAAATTAATATTATTAAAACACAAACTTTTCACATATTATAAATAAATAAATATTTATATAAAGGAAATGCAAGCATTAGAGTGGCCGCGGCCTATAGCATTTGGGTTTTAATATGTAGATTGGGGTGGGGAGGGGTCGCGACCCCAACCTCGACACCATTTAGCTCATATTAAAACCAAATGCTACAGCCGCGCCACTCTAATGCGCAATTTCCTTTATATAAATATTTATTTATTTATAATATGTGAAGAGTTATATATATATATATATATATATATATATATATATATATATATCTGTGTGTGTGTGTGTGTGTGTGTGTATGTATATGTATGTATGTATGTATATGTATGTATATGTATATGTATATATATATATATCTCTGTGTGTAATAATATTTTTATTTTTTATTTTTTGAAAAGTATTACCAGCCCCCTTTTATCATAATAATAATATTTCATTATAATATATTTATATATTACTATTATATCATATTGTAGATAGTAGTATTAATAAGCTAAGATTTAAATATATATGTGTATTTTTTGTGTACACTAAAATTTTCTTCTTTTGCAATTTGATAAAATGTGAATGGAAGGTAGAGGAGGACTAAATTTCATTTCCCTTAACCATTTGTAGTGCATTTAAAATAAATTTTTAAAGGATATTATCATACTAGAGATAAATCTTGGATTACTTCATTGGCTTATTGAAGAACTAATTGAAACTTAAGTAATTTCCATCCAACTTTAATATGTTTAACTTTCCTACAACAATGCAAGAAAATGTAGGAGGTAGTCAACCTTTCAATGCATGCTTTTCAAATGACACAAAGAAATGCAACATTTCCTAATACACTTTCCAATTTTCCAAAAGAGAGTTTGTAATAATATTTCCAATAATATATTTTGAAACAAGAACAACATCCTTTGGTGGGGGATAATCAACTACAATAAAATAAAATAATTCTTTTTTATAACTCCTTTTAAGTTCACCCAAAAGCAACTTACAAAATAGATCTTTCTTTTTTTCTTAACATTCAATATAACTTACATATCCAAAATCAAAACAACTTTTCCATCAAAAATACTAATACAATGTCTTCCACTTAAAGTGGGATTTTTTTTTGGCAATAAGGGAAAACTAAAATGGACTTCAAAATTGTTCTTCATACATAGATCTCAAGATATACTCTCCAACCAAGATCCATCATCTCATTAACAACAAGAGAGATCCACTATACTTCATTTGATCACAAAAAAAGGTGGGAGAGGTAACAATTTCCACCCAACCAAGAACTCCAATGAGGAGGAAAAGCCATCCTCCTCATTGTCCCCTGAGCCCCAACCACATTGCAATGAAAAATGGATTCAACTCATGGCAATAAAACAAGCTTTGAAATCACAATACAAGATTCAAAACCATAAAAAAGCCAAACAATACAACTACAATCGAAGGAGGAAAGCAAAAAAATAATTAAGGCTTCAACATGCAAATTCCAAAGGAGTAAGATCTATGGGGAAGTAAGTTATTCCTATCAATGGGAAATGGGTTCCCACCTAAAACCCTCCAATAAAACATCTCAAAACCCTACACACTCTTATGCCTCCCTCAAGTACCTCTTATACCTCCCACATTCTCTTATGCCTCCCTACAAATCTCTTATGGCTCCCTCATAAAATAGACCAAGTAAGAAATGCAAGCAATTTCTTGTCCAAGGTGGGGCACCCAACCCAACTCCCTCCAAAACATGGAAAGAACTCTTATGCCTCCCTACATGAAAGATCCCCATAGTCCCCTCCTACACCACACTTAAGAAATCTACCCAAGCAACCAACAAACATACCAAAACACTCAAAAACATGCACATGTACACAATATAAAAAGGAAAACATTTTACAAGAGTATAGATCCTACCTTTCCATGGTAGATCTTGATCCAAGAGTCCCATACCAATATTCTTCAAGTCCAACAATCACCAAAACCTCCAAAAAAAATCCACAAGCACTCCAGAATCCCGTAACTCTCAAACAATTCAAGATCATAATGAAATGAAGTAACCCCCAAACAAGCAAAAGAACTTTAATAAATAGAAAAGGGAGAGAGGAGGATGATGTGGCTCCAAGTAGGATACCACCTCATTTCCTCTCCACTCGACATCACCCTAGTCAACCCCATAATCCAAGGCACAATTAATAAGTGGTTGAAGAAATGACATGTTACTTACACAGACAAATCGAAGGCCACACCCCTTAAGGACTAAAAATAAATACATGTAAGAAGTGCAATAAAAACTTACAATTTTCTTCCCAAAACAAATAATGGGGTCTATTTTTTGCCCCCCAGCCCATAGGTAGGGTTGGTATAGTAAATTAAGAGGTGTGGGACAAGTTTAACTTGTCCCACAAGCCTCCAAAATTTACCCTTAAGGACAAATCCGAATTTCAAAGAGAGGTGGAGTGTACAACACTCAAGATCTTAAGCACTCAACTTAAACACATAAACCAAAGAGCTATCAAATCCAATAAATGAATTCTTTTGACCCATTCTTAATTAATTTAGTAAAATAATTAATTTACTAATCTAGACATAAATCAAGTGATTAACAAAAGGGGAATACATCACTATAATATCACATACTAAAATTAAATAAAGGAAACTAAATGAAAGAAAACACATAACCCCTTGGTCACAATTGGAGGTGATCCCCCGTGGAACCCCCTAACAACAATTCAAACACATACACATAACAAAATACATGTTTCCATGGTGACCCTTGTTGAATTCATCTATAATTCCAATGTGGTTGGTCTCCAATCCCCCTAATGTTTGTTGTGACATGTTTACCTATAAAACACATAACACCTCCTTCGGCCTAGTTGCTGCATCAAAACATCCAAAATAAATATACAATATAACTCCACATCTATACATATATGAATCAAAACATAGTCTAGGAAAGTAACAATATAATTTACAATTTCTAACAACATCTAGATTTTACATTTCATTAATATCCACATGATCATAAGATTAGTTCAATTTTCTAGGTCTACTTAATATGACAAAATATCTCATGTCCGCAATATATAAATATAACCATGTCAATAGCATATCAACATCAATATAAAATTTCTTTAATAATCCAAAATCATCATGTATGAATCGAAATCAACAACAATCCAAGATCTCTAACATCTAACATCATGCTACATCAAAAACTACAATAATATCCTTAAGTATAGTCGACAATATCGAAATCAATAACAAAATGTCTCAAAGGCAAGTGGGCACTACAGTTTGTGTCATGATCTCGAGACATCATTGGTAGTTGCTTTAATTTTTATGTCCCTATTGTTACTACAATGGCTTCACCACTTTTTTCTATATAGTTATCTTCAAATCACGACTTTTACCACTAAAAAAATATTTTTGTTTCCAAATGCATGAATAATATGATTTCAAATAAGGATTTCCTATTCTTTGAATATTTGTAGTGTCTTTTATAGAATGAAAGTTATATCTTGTTCTTATCTATAGCATTTAATAGACCTCCATCTATTTATATGGTGCTGGAATAACTCCATGAATTTAAATATAGATGTATCCTTTTTTATGACCATTCTGAAAATGGGTAGTTGTAGAAGCCTTCAATTGTGTGTAAAACTTGCATTTCTTTTGTCCGTAATTGTAAATGTTTCCTTTGAGCTCCTTATAAAATCATGCCATCATTTTGATTCTTCTTCATTGTAGCACATGCATAGTTGAAGCTTGCCTTCCTTTTTCTACAAGTAAAATTCAACTATTTACCTTGTTGTTAATGTTTGTTGACATCCTTGCATAGTTGAGTTTCCATTTCTACAACTTTGTTTTGGGATCAATTGTTGTCTTGAAAATCATGAATGACTGAAATTTTACATCTACTTAATAATATTTTGAAATGATTTTTGAAAAACCCCACTTGAGAGTTGATCCATTCTTATAGTTATAGCCTTGAAGATTCTCTTGTATGATCTACAATCCATGTGATAGGTTCATTGAACAAACTCATATTTTCTGCAACCTTTTCATCATAGAAATTTGGGTTTTCCTATCCTACTTCTTGAGATCTATGGTTATATGAACATGTTGAAATCTTAAAACTGATGGATGCAACCTACCCACATTCATATAAAATATGAAATATGAAAAAAAACTTCTTGAAACCGCTCAAATAATTTCATGTACTTCTAGTTCCTAATTCATCAATGAATTTTGTGAACTAAAGTTAATAGTTCATCTGCATGATAAATTTGAACTTTAAATTCTTAATTTATACCTTTTAAACATTGAATCCATTCTAAGTGATTGTGGTCAAAACTTCACTCTTTTATTTTAGCAACTACTTTGTGAATTTGAGTACATTCATGAAAGCCTAATGCATGAAAATTTGATAATTTTTCTATTTTAAGAGAACTATGGATAATTAATAGATGGTTGTCATTTAGTACACAAGTAAATATATTTATAAGTTCTACATATATATTTCTTCCATTAAGTTTGCATATAAATTAGAAACTGAAAATACAATGTAAAAGGTCACCCCGATCTCTAATGAAACCCTTTTTCTTTCTCTTTACATTCAAAAACAACAACAACATAAGATGAAGAAGTAGCAACACGAGAGGGGATCATGTTATCAAGAAATGATGGGTCGATTCTCTCCTTTCTATTTTAATTTTTTCATTTGTATGCATGCTTCTTTTAAGTTATTTCTCATGGCTTTTGTGAGAAAACTTATAGTTATTCCTTATGAATAAATGAAAATTTCCTTTGTGTAATGAGTTGTGTATGTTATTTTTCATTTATTTTTAGTAGCATAATGTGATATGAACCTAAATAACTCAAGACACTAATGCAATTTCACTTAATCATAAAGAATAAAATGATTAATTGTACCTTTTCCTAATCTAAATCTGATACAAGAACAAGATATCACCTCGAAAACTTTACAACTCCTTCAAATCAGAAATTGATTGTAGTTCAAAATTTTTATGTTGGATACATGCTGCCCTTCCGCCTTCCTTAGGGCCATGTAATTTTCTTTCATATAATGTGCATAGTCCTAATGAAGGTAACAACATGGAATGGTTACATCTATGAGGCATGACATTCTCGAAAGAAAACTTGAGTTGTTGATTTGATTTTTTTGCCTCTCCTAAGACTTTCCAAAAAGAGAAACACCAAAAATATTTATCCCTTTCCATCGACTAAACTAAAATTTTAAAACACCTAACCCCTCCAATATCAAACAAAAGTTTCGAGTTGACCTTCATGCACATGTGTGATAAATGTTGACATTTCTAGCGATTTTGTGGGGTAAGCTACCCGCTAGCGGAAATGATCGGTGCCTTGATACGTCCATTGTGCATGGAGTCAAAATACTAAACATACTTTCCCTTAAAACATCAATATTTCACCCTCCCAAACACAAAAATAGGGAAAAGATCTGGAAAAAATAGATCCCGTGCATGAAATACACTTATTGAATAGAAAACAACCGGTGTGAGTAAGCACTTTATTAAAATGAAATCATACCTACCCTACTCTACTAATCTACAAATGAATCAAAATAAATCCCGATACAGATTAGAAAAATAGATTCCCTTTCTCGTAATTCGAGACCATGAGATCAACTTGAAAAATAGGTAACATGACGAAGCTTGAAACAATATTTATACCTTTAATTCTCTCAAAATATTAGTCCAAAAGATGAAAAGCATCTCTTTCTAATTTGTAAGTTTTTTTAATTTTATGGGGGTTGACTTCTAAGAACATGAAACTCTTCCTCGTGGTCTAAATCAAGCACAAATTTTTGTACTACTTAAATTGGCTCCAAACTAGCCATGTATCGGATGGGACATGGCCTCCTCAAAGCTAGAAAATTGATTTCTTTGATCACGTATGTTTTACTAATTTCCTTTTCATCTTTGAGTATGTTCTCAAGCTTATTTAAACCCCTTCATCCTCATTAGTCTTTTGTACCTCATCTATCATGACTTATTCTTCTCCTTCCTCATTCCGATTGAACATGAATTTTGTAAGATCAAACTCATCTCTTTCTTCTTCATTAGGTCTGACACTCGGCAATAGGATCTTATTCTATGTTCTCCTCTAAAACCAATGTTTCGAAAAGGGAAAATAAAGGATCTCGTATCTAATGGAATTTATTTATTCTTTTTAAGTCTAAGGGGACCTTAACATCAAGGGTTCTTTGTTATGGAAGACAAATGATGAAATTGAAAAAGTAGTCAATTCTATGGGTTGATCCTCAGCAATGGAATCTTGAAAATATCATAAGAAATCAACCTCTTCATTGTCAAGCTCTACAACACACTCTTTCTAGATCTCAAATTCTTTTTGCTCCTCTTCATCTGAAATTGATTCTTCCTCCTTTTCTTGTTTTGCAAGCTGGGATGAATCACTAACTTCGTGAATATTTTGTCATCACGCACACTACACTTAGAACATAGACATTTCTTATCATCTCACTTTTTTTCCTTTCTCCTCCATAAAATCAAAATCACTATCATTGATGCCTTCTTTCTCCAACTGTCGAACATGACTGAATTGAAATTTAGATATCCATCTTTGCAAATATTGCATGAATTCTAGCCTACTATTTTCTTAAATTGGCTTCCCCTCTTGGCTATTTTTCTAAATCCACTTTCAAAACACATAAGACAACATAGAAAAATACAGGATAATTTTTTTTTGACTTGTTCAAAGTATAGAATGACATTACAAGAGGACACAAAGGTTACAACTAACTCTTCAAACAACCTGACACAACTATGACCACATAGGGAACATAGAACATCCAACACCCATCAAGGATAGTTCACTTTTCTCTTTGACAAGGCACCATGAAACAAGACCAACCACAATACACAGTCTCAGTTAAGTGCACCCATGGTGTAAAATCCTTTAAGGTTATGCATTTTGCTAAAAAATGTCTTTCAAGACCTGACTTTACGAACTAGAAGATTCAAGGTTTGAATTGAGCATTTCTTCTTACAAAGGTGAACTTATTAATTTTATACTATTGAATAATTAGCTTGAGAACAAGTTTTCAGAATGAGGTTCATCTAAAGGCTGGAAAAACTGGCTAAAATCATTTGATCAAAAGGGACACCTTCCATCTCTCACAAGGTTTCTTAATCATACCCAAGCTACAAAATCTTGATCCAGACCTTCATTACACAAGGCGACAAGTGCAAGATCCAACTAGAGTGGAATACCATTAAGGTTCGAAATACAACATCCTGGTGCAAGGATCAATAATTAACCATGCTTAAGAGAAGATTACAAAGAACCATGGAAAAGGTTAGAGAGAAAAGGTCAAGTTATTTCATCATCATGATCTCCTTAGTTATTAACCGGTCTTTTAAAGAGACTTAAGAGTTCAACATAGATTTTGGTAACAACCTCATTTAGCATTTTCTTGATTTGGTTCGACAAAGGGGATAAGGTTTAATATGTAGCTTAAGGTTAGTGAGGGTGGATTCTTTTACACTGGTAGAAAACTCCTTTCTTTCCAATTAAGGACTCCTAAATTTACCTATAAAAGCACAACATTCATTATTATCTTATTCATTTATTCATCTATGTATTCATTTTATTGTATTTTTGATTAACTTTAGAAAAAGATTACCACCCACTAAAATATACATAGAATTGCACTAATGCCAAGACCATTGGGGGGGTTATATACCAGAAATTTTAAGACTCGAAAGAAGAAACTACCATTATGAATCAAGAGAACTAAACACGGTTATAAAATTTCTATTCAACGTGGCACACAAACCAAAGGTGTCAAAAGATTCGATTGAATTTGGATGAGAACAAGAAGGTAAAAAAATTGGTCAACCATGCTACAACATTTTTATGACTGAAATAATATCATAAAGAAAGTACACATAACAAGGTGATGATCGAGTTTTATTCCTCACAAAAATAATTACAAGTCTTGCTACAAAAGGACAAGACAACTTTATTTCACAAATACCAAAAAAATCCAAGGCAAGAGGCCTTCAAAACTCCTTTACAAGCACCATTGCAAGATTTAAAACACATTTGAAATTCATACAAGGAACTTCATAAATCAAACCGATGAAACCTTTAGAACTCTTTCCTTTTATCTACTCGCATAATCCATCTACACAAGTATTAACTTGAGTCAGTTCACAGAACTGAGCATGTTAAGACTACCCAATGCAACAGTAAGCTAACATTTAACAATATCATGAAAGGAATATTCTATTTCAAGAATGGATCAAGCACAAACCACTAATCAAAATTCTTCACATGAGATAAAGATTTACACCAGCCAATAAGAAGGAAGCCAAATATTCTAGTAAGAATGATATCTTGAATAATCAAGGCAAGACCTTATAGATTAAAACAAAAAGGCTCAAATATTGAGATTTCAATCATGTAATCCTATGGATTACGTGATTGAAATCTAATACCCAAACCCTCCTTTTAAATGAAGAACCCAAGATTTAATAAGGATCCAAACCACTCAATCAACAGATTTTCATTTGAATGAAACACACAACAATACCTTTGAACCCATTCCTTCATCAATAAAGGATGTTATGACCACTAAGATTACGTCTCGAAGATGATAACAACACAACTTAATAGTAAGAAATCATTAATGGACTATAACCTACTAGTGTTCATTGGTCTCAGGAAAATCAAACCATAGTACACATCCAAACAATCTATCCATCTCCTCACACATTGCTTATACTCACATTCTATGTGATAGACAAAAAGTGATTGAATCTAACCAAACCAACCTCTGAATATACATAGACACTCTCAGGTCATGGTTTCAACCCAACACCATCATTTCTTTCATGAAGGCCATAAACCACATTTTTTTTAGTACAAGGTAATACCCTTATGGGTTTGACTTAAGAAGACTCCTCTTCATCCAGGTACTCCAAGAGGTCCCAAAACCCAAGATATATATTTTAAAACATTTAAGAACAACTCCCCACACAAACGCTAGTAAGACCCTTCAATGAAAACAACAAAATAAGTAGCAGGAGGGTTCGAGCTTACGGCCCATGGCTTCTATTTACTAGGCCTTCCAACTTGGAGTGCAAATCACTGACTTGGAACAACTTCAGTCATGGGTGCCATGGAGGTGAAACTCTAAAGAAAAGAATAACTAAAGAATAACACTATTACATAGTATTATAAATGAATTCAAATAGGTTACCCTAACTTAGAAAACAACTCACAGTTAACCCAATTTACCTTCCAAGGAAAGGAACCGAGTTTTCACATTTGCTTATCAAATTCCTCATAATTCATAAAAAGAACAATACACAAGGAAAAATAGAATTTATTAATTTACTCAGCTTATAACATAACAATAAAAGGGAAGAGAAAAATCATGTGACCAATTAATATGGTGATCTATTTTAAAGACAAATCCCAGATGAGTTCGTACCAGTATGCAACTGTTTTATCCATTTGACACAAATATAGACATTCGACATCCATGGCAAGCTTAGGAAATAGTATTCATGAACATCGAGCCACTTATAGGCTTAAGCATGTTCTGGGTATTCAAAATCCACTAACACTCTAAGAAGCTACACAAAATATCTATATAAATAGATACTACATAAATATATGTATTTACCTTTGCTTATCTGGGTATTCAAAATACCTATTCGAGCCACAAAAGATTTATACATAGTAGATATATACTACACCGATACATGAGTTTTCTCTAATCCATGCAAGGGAAAAAAAATAACCAGGTATGCACAACTGAAGGTATGTACCCTAGTTGTTAATCCTTCCCAATAACCTTCAAAAATAATGTAAATATTAAATATATTTTTATACGGTACATACAATCCCACATGAAACCATATACTTGCAGATATTCATCTCAGAAGAGCATTATAATGAAAGAGTGGACTTTTTTGCAACCTAGGTCATTCTACCATATCCTAAATGCGTATACAGTAAGAAAAGTCATAACCACATACACTACTTCTTGAAATGACAATATAAGAAATAAAGTATATATACAAATAAACACAATGCCTATAACTATTCAATATCTATTTTGTAAGAATAAGGAAAACCCAAGAATATACATCAGATAAATACTCAAATGTCTTATGATATGAATCCCAGAGTAAGGGAGATGTGATCCATGCCCTTTGGCCAGCCATTTCTCCATAGATCACAAAGACAAAACACTGAAACTAGCTCACCAAGGAAGGAGGATTGAAAAGAACTATATTGTTTTATTTATTTATTATTCCTTATTCCCATAGTAGAAACAAGGTACCCACATAACCCATTCAAGACACCATTGCAGGAAAAGAAAACATTCATTTCAAGAAATTATGAAAAAGTAGCAAATATTACAGGGGGTTATACTTAACATGCCTGATTGGAGCTTCCTCAATGCAACCACGTCGAATTTGGGCTCAAGCAACTACAACACATTCTAAAATTCACTATCCTCAGCATGTTGGTCACTCCTACCCATTCATGGCTACATTTTGGCACCTGCGTAGGATACACGGCCAGGAAGGAGCTCCAAAATAGTGAGCTGTAAATGCCTCAAATAAACATGATTATCAGGGGAAAATCTAGACCCCACAACCTTTCCAACGCCCTCCCATCCTTATGTCAAAATGGGACACTAAGGTAGAATATGGACATCCATCGAAGCACAATGGAGATCATATTTTTTCAAATGTAGAAGTATGAGCTTTAGAAGCCACATATGTACAGAGTGGAAGCATCCATGAGGCATGAAGACTATTTGAAAAAATGCCTCAAAGAGGTGCGGCCTCAAGGGATCTCCATGATTGCAGGATACACACAAGAAGGATCTACTAAATGGCTCTGTGTTCACCATATGCAACCAACAGGTCTCCAAAATGCATAGTTCACTTCCCTCCAGAATGGACGTAGCCAAACCCATCCTCCAAAAAAGCATTCTAACTACCCAAGTCATGGTCCAAGCATGGCATAAAATAAAAAACTAGGGAAACAACAGGTGGCCAGCATTAGAAAGGACGTTCCAGTCAGAACAAGGCCCCAAAAAAATTAAAAAATGCCTTCCACAGCCCATGCCAAGCATGTCAAATAAATTTTGGTGGGTGGGGCCATGTGCTAGGATAGGCCACTACTAGGGAGGATGGGGAGTAGGTAGAATTCATATTGTTCCTCATTAATACGCATTCAAACACATTAAAAAAAATTTAGTCCCCTCTGAACTGGCACCTCCCAAAATCCTCCTCCTTACACGTAAACAAATCTTAACCAATATTTGGCAATGATTTAATTCAGGTGAGAGATTAAAAAAATCCCCCTCAAAACTTGTGCCTCCTCCTAACGTCTCCTTCTTCTACACATCCATCCAAGGCTAGATATATGAGGCATTACATTCTCCTCCCCTTAAGAAAGCATCATCCTCGATGCAACATAACAATGAAGGAGGGAGGAGGGGTAAACATCAAGGAACCAATAAAGATGAAGGTACACCCTAGTCGTTAATGCATGACCATGGGGAAGCCTTAGAAACATTTGGCAGAATTTTAACTTTCAAGTTCTGTGAAGATTGGCAGTTCTGTGAAGTTTGGTTAATTAGACTCTTTCCATTTACATTATTTTTAATTCATGTTCTTTAAAATTTCATTGTTGTAGATTTTTAGTTTATTCCTTCTTTTGGGTGCCTGACATGAACTGCTATCACAACACCCTACTAGGGTCATACAAAACACTACAGATTCACAAGCATACAAGTAGATACTTCATGATGGTACCACACCATAAGAGATTAGTCAATTTACATAAAGGGAACATGCATGGTCCACATAACATAGTACTTGTCACACATCTATGACTGATGTATAGAATACTCGAACAAAGTGTACTACGACAACCAAACATTTTCCACAATTTCACATATGAAGATTTTACATAACTCAGAAATAGACTACATGTACATAGGGTCAACAAGGGCATCAATGCCATATCCACAACATCATAAAACATATCCAACTACCATGAGTAACTCGTACATCCTAAGACCAAAACCAAAACATCATAACAACTTTGTATACCTCCCAAAGCATCAATCACACACACACACACACACACACACACACACACACACACACACACACACACAATCTCTTATGCCTCCCTCAAGTCTCTTATGCCTCCCTCAAGTCTCTTATGCCTCCCTCAAGTCTCTTATGCCTCCCTCAATCTCTTATGCCTCCTCAATCTCTTATGCCTCCCTCAAGTCTCTTATGCCTCCCTCAAGTCTCTTATGTCTCCCTCAATCTCTTATGCCTCCCTCAAGTCTCTTATGCCTCCCTCAAGGAGGCCGGTTTCCCTATGGCCCTAGGCACATAGAGTCCCAACACCCCTAACCCAAGTGACATAATAACTCATGGTTCAAAACCCACTAGTTATCTATGACTCCTTGGGGCGTACCCCATATAACAAGCGGGTCCATAGGTCCAACCATTCCATGGTGCATCCCATGACCCTATTCCACACATCACGACAATAGAACCAACATAGCAATCTGATCCAAATGCCAAGTGGAAAAGTACAAGCCTTGGGAAAGGTGGTAAAATCTTAAAATTAAAAAAAAAGATCCAAAACCAAGAAAAAAATGGCCAAATAGCCATAGTTAGTGCAAAAATCCACATGTTAGTACCACAAACCAAGGAAATGCCCAAAATGTAAAACATGGCAATCAAGAAAACTGCTGGTCCTTGTAGAAATAACATAAAAAGTTCAATTTATGAATAAAATACATATATAAGAATAACACATTACGATGACTATGTGGCCTTATCTGGCCACCAAGGGGGTACTCAACGAGTTGTTGGCACTCGAAACATCAAGCCTCAACTCACAAAATAACATATCAATAGTACAACTATCATCATCTCTATCTGAATCATCCCACCACCACTTTGACAAGGCTAAACATAGTCATAGCTACACTTAGGTTACATCCATACAACAACCACAAGGAGAGAGAGAAAGAGGAGCACAGGTCATCATCTACTAGCCTAAGGTCAGCTCGAGTTACTAGCCCATGGTACACATTCCCTCACTCCAAACATACTCTTTTACCAATTTCCCTCAGGGTTGGTTAGCATAAGGTTCACAACATAACACGTATGCACAATACTACACAATGGTACTTCACACATAATAACATAGTGCCTTTGCATGGTACATAAACAAGGTAAATCACATACATAACATTCATGGTTTACAACACACCACATCACCCCATGCTGCACCCAAAGTGCAATCACTGTACATGATAGGGATCATATACCCACCATATTTCCTAAATCATGACATGAATCATTACATGTTATATGAATTATATTTATGATGAGCACAATTACAACATACAGTCAACTTCCATATACATGGAAATACACACATTTCTACACAAATGATAATGACATCATTAAGAAATCCAATTCACTACAACCAACCTTAGTCACACAACATATAAGCACACCCACATCACAAATATCAAAAGGATTCAACACTCTAAAATCAACAATCACATTTCTTCCACACACACAACAAGACAATGTTTCACACTCAAATTCTCATAGAATTCTTGAAAGGAGAAGAATACTCTCATCTCCAACACATCAACATGCAAACAATTACGCACTAAGTGACATACACATCATGTGCGTTCACAATATCACAATTATGACATGGATCACATCACACTTAAACCACATTACTCTTCCAATTTCCACCACCATCACCAACACCATCACCACTCAAATCTGTCCCAGAGGTTCGAGAGCATGAACCTCACTCTGATACCAAGTGTAACATCCACTTTTAAAACACACAAGACAACATAGAAAAATACAGATAATTTTTTTGACTTGTTCGAAGTATAGAATGACATTACAGGAGGACACAAAGGTTACAACTAACTCTTCAAACAACCTAACACAACTATGACCACATAGGGAACACAAAACATCCAACACCCATCAAGGATAGTTCACTTTTCTCTTTGACAAGGCACCACAAAACAAGACCAACCACAATACATAGTCTCAGTTAAGTGCACCCCATGGTGTAAAATCCTTTAAGGTTATGCATTTTGCTAAAAAACATCTTTCAAGACCTAACTTTACAAACTAGAAGATTCAGGTTTGAATTGAGCATTTCTTCTTACAAAGGTGAACTTATTAATTTTATACTATTGACTAATTAGCTTGAGAACAAGTTTTCGGAATGAGGTTCATCTAAAGGCTAGAAAAACTAGCTAAAATTGTTTGATCAAAAGGGACACCTTCCATCTCTCACAAGGTTGCTTAATCATACCCAAGCTACAAAATCTTGATCTAGACCTTCATTGCACAAGGTGATGAGCGCAAGATCCAACTAGAGTGGAATACCATTAAGGTTCGGAAATACAACCTCCTAGTGCAAGGATCAACAATTAACCATGCTTAAGAGAAGATTACAAAGAACCATGGAAAAGGTTAGAGAGAAAAGGTCAAGTTATTTCATCATCATGATCTCCTTAGTTATTAACCGGTCTTTTAAAGAGACTTAAGAGTTCAACAGATTTGGGTAACAACCTCATTTAGCATTTTCTTGATTTGGTTTGACAAAGGGGATAAGGTTTAATATGTAGCTTAAGGTTAGTGAGGGTGGATTCTTTTACACTGGTAGAAAACTCCTTTCTTTCCAATTAAGGACTCCTAAATTTACCTATAAAAACACAACTTCATTATTATCTTATTCATTTATTCATCTATGTATTCATTTTATTGTATTTTTTATTAACTTTAGAAAAAGATTACCACCCACTAAAATATACATAGAATTGCACTGATGCCAAGACCATTGGGGGTTATATACCAGAAAGTTTTAAGACTCGAAAGAAGAAACTACCATTATGAATCGAGAGAACTAAACACGGTTATAAAATTTCTATTCAACGTGGCACACAAACCAAAGGTGTCAAAAGATTTGATTGAATTTGGATGAGAACAAGAAGGTAACAAAATTGGTCAACCATGCTACAAAATTTTTATGACTGAAATAATATCATAAAGAAAGTACACATAACAAGGTGATGATCGATTTTTATTCCTCACAAAAATAATTACAAGTCTTGCTATAAAAGGACAAGACAACTTTATTTCACAAATACCAAAAATCCAAGGCAAGAGGCCTTCAAACTCCTTTAAAAGCACCATTGCAAGATTTACAACACATTTGACATTCGTACAAGGAACTTCATAAATCAAACCAATGAAACCTTTAGAACTCTTTCCTTTTATCTACTCGCATAATCCATCTGCACAAGTATTAACTTGAGTCATTTTGCGAGAACTGAGCATGTTAAGACTACCCAATGCAACAATAAGCTAACATTTAACAATATCATGAAAGGAATATTCTATTTCAAGAATGGATCAAGCACAAACCACTAATCAAAATTCTTCACACGAGATAAATATTTACACCAGCCAACAAGAAGGAAGCCAAATATTCTAGTAAGAATGATATCTCGAATAATCAAGGAAAGACCTTATAGATTAAAACAAAAAGGGCTCAAAATATTGAGATTTCAATCATGTAATCCTATGGATTACGTGATTGAAATCTAATACCCAAACCCTCCTTTTAAATGAAGAACCCAAGATTTAATAAGGATCCAAACCACTCAATCAACAGATTTTCATTTGAATGAAACACACAACAATACCTTTGAACCCATTCCTTCATCAATAAAGGATGCTATGACCACTAAATTACATCTCAAGATGATAACACAACTTAATAGTAAGAAATCATTATTGGACTATAACCTACTAGTGTTCATTGGTCTCATGAAAATCAAACCATAGTACACATCCAAAAAATGTATCCATCTCCTCACACATTTATTATACTCACATTCCATGTGACAGACAAAAAGGTGATTGAATCTAACCTAACCAACCTCTGAGTATACATAGACACTCTCAGGTGATGGTTTAAATCCAACACAATCATTTCTTTCATGAAGGCCATAAACCACATTTTTTTTTTTTAGTACAAGGTAATACCCTTACGGGTTTGAATTAAGAAGACTCCTCTTCATCCAGGTACTCAAGAGGTCTCGAAACCCAAGATATATATTTTAAAACATTTAAGAACAACTCCCCACAAACGCTAGTAAGACCCTTCAATAAAAACAACAAAATAAGTAGCATGAGGGTTCGAGCTTATGGCCCATGGCTTATATTTACTAGGCCTTCCGAACTTGGAGTGAAAATCACTAACTTGGAACAGCTTCAGTCACGGATGCCATGGAGGTGAAACTCTAAAGAAAAGAATAACTAAAGAATAACACTATTACATAGTATTATAAACAAATTCAAATAGGTTACCCTGACTTAGAAAACAACTCAAAGTTAACCCAATTTACCTTCCAGGAAAGGAACTCGATTTTTCACATTTTCTTATCAAATTCCTCATAATTCATAAAAAGAACAATACACAAGGAAAATAGAATTTATTAATTTACTCAGCTTATAATGTAACAATAAAAGGGAAGAGAAAACTCATGCGACCAATTAATATGGTGATCTATTTTTAAGACAAATCCCAATGAGTTCGTACAAATATGCAATTGTTTTATCCATTTGACACGAATATAGACATTCGACATCCATGGCAAGCTTAGGAAATAGTATTCATGAATGTCGAGCCACTTATAGGCTTAAGCATGTTTTGGGTATTCAAAAGCCGCTAACAGCTCTAAGAAGCTACACAAAATATCTATATAAACAGATACTACATAAATATATGTATTTACCTTTTCTTATTTGGGTATTTAAAATACCTATTCGAGCCACAAAATATTTATACGGTAGATATATATACTACATCAATACGTAAGTTTTCTCTAATCCATGCAAGGTGAAAAAAATAACAAGTATGCACAATCAAGGGATGTACCCTTGTCGTTAATCCTTCCCAAAACCTTCAACAAATAATGTAAATATTAAATATATTTTTATATGGTACATACAATCTCACATGAAACCATATACTTGTAGATATTCATCTCGAGAAGAGCATTATAATGAAAAAGTGGACTTTTCTACAACCTAGGTCATTCTACCATATCCTAAATTGAAATCCTACACTAAAGCGGTGATACACCAGAAAAGGAGGGGGTGAGAGTAGTCTTCAAATGCATGAGATACGATGCAAGGTGCACACTAGAAGGGGTGATGACAGTTCTCCACAATCTAGCAAAATGCATTCACAAAAATATCTCAAACATACACAATGATAATGGATCCCTGCAAGAGCATAATAATAGACACAATATTCTTGTAAAGAAGAGGTTAAAGGGGCAAGAAGAATGCAAGAAAACATAGCAGGGGAAGGTACATCCACAAACTTATATTTTATTACTTCCTGACATGCACAGTTCAATCGGTTACAAGGTAAGGGCCTGGATCACCATGCAAGGAGTCCACAACAAGGACCTGCAATGACATTGGCTTCAAAAAGCAATTTTGATAGATATTTGCTACAAAAACTATCTCTTTTATAATGAGCCCAACACTCCAATTTATAGAAGAAATGAGAAGAGAAAGAGAAAGGAAAATGGAAATCCTGAAATCTGTCCTTCAACCACTTGTAAGAGGCATTAAATGGATTAAAATGATTATATATTACTTGAAAAAGGCTCCCCATACTGTCCCATGTGCTGCAGCAGAGAAAGAATGATGACCATGCCTCTTAATTGCACTCCCAACTACCAAATACAACACACTTTATGAACCCAGCCATGTTTTATAAAAATCTCCATCGATCTCTCATCAAATCTAAAATTTATTGATTACTCACGTCAAGCTCGAGCCACAATTCTAACGGTACCAATTTTGTGTGATTTTGTTGAGAAATGCAAAAGTTATGGCCTTCTGAGTGCGGGCAACTATTTTGTGTCTGGCAGGCGTTTTCTGTCATTTGACGGGAATGAGCATTAACTAACTGGAGCTGAATATGTTTCTTTTAATTAAATATATCTACGTAGAGGGCGTCGTGGTCATTCCGTAAGGTCCAATTTTGTGAAAATCGAGCTCGGAGTCAAAAGTTATGGCCGCTTGAAGTTTCACGGGTCAAACGTTGACTTTTCTTCTTTGCCTTCTCTTTGCTTCACCAAGGCGTCCTCGCATCCCGCGTTCTTTTGGCCCGAATTTCCCAGACGAAAATCTCCTAGTTCGACCGATTTGGGCTTCCTTATTCCTATTTGAGGTGAAGACACGTGGTGAGATTCCATTCGCTTCAAGTGGCTCTTTCAGCTTTTCGTGTCCCACATGTACTTTTGGCCCAACTATCCCGGACGAAAGTCCCCTATTTCGGCCGAATCGGCTGGTTCGTGTCCTCCACGTAATTTTGGCCCGGATGTCCCAAAATGTGTGAAACAAAAGACTTAGGAAATTTTTTCCATCTTTCGGCCGATTCGTCCCACGCGTCCCACGCGTCCCGACGTCCCAACTGTCCCGCAGACTACCTGGACTAGGACTTAACCGATTTTCTTGCTTATTTCAGCCCCAAGCTTGGTACGAAGAACCTCAGTTCAACCTGAACTGGTACGACCCGAGCCCTTCAGACCCGAAATGCCTCAAAACAGTCCTAAAACTTTATTTTTTGCATTTTTTCCATTTTCTCTAACTCGTTGGGATTTCTTCTTGGATGGGGAGAGTTAAAAAAAGCCGAGGGAACCCCGAAAAACATGATTTTGGGCCTCGAATCAATCTTACTTGCTCGGGACTGAATAATCTGATGCGTGTTATCAAAATTACCTTAAGGGGTGATTTTCGGATAACAATTTTGGCGACTTCGGCAATAGGTTATCTACGCCCAGATGAAGAACGGCCAGCTGCTCGTAGACATCCATTGGGCATGGAGTCTGTTTGATAATCTCTCAGCTGGTCTGGAATTTGAAAGCTTGTATCTTTGAGCCGTTGAAACGTTTGTTTAGTTGGTTTTCCTGCAGCTGCAAATTCTTTTCCGAAGGCTCGATGAACTGCAAACATGCACATACTAGAAGCAATAGGACATGTGCACAAGCACTTAGGGAAATAAAAACTACTCTAATAGCAGTAAAATGTGCATAAGCACTTAGAGGAATGGAAATTCTAAACTAATATTTACAAGGGTGAGAATTTTTCTTTCTAGTAGCAATGTTTGAGATAGATCCCATTGACCGGAATCTGCAATTCTTCACCATCCAACTTAGCCAGATCGGGAAGGCATTGCTACCTTTGCATTCAATGATCATGTATGGGCCACTCCAGATGACATCAAACTTGGAATGCTTTCTCGGCTTTACATGATCTACATCCTATTTCAACACTAGATCTCCAATTTGGAAGGTTTTAGCCTTGGCTTTCCTATCAAAAGTCTTCTTGATCAAGGCTTGATCATTCTCTATTGCCTGAGCTGCATGCTTTCTAGTTTCTTGGAGCTCCATTAATTCTACATATCTAACCTCCATGGGTTCAAACTCATCTAGTTCCAATTGTTTCATGAGTTCCAATGCTTTGGTAACTTGAGTGATATAGGTAGAATCGCTTCTTTCCTGTACACAAGCTTGTATGGAGAGCTTCCTGTAGACCTCTTGGGTGTGATTCTATCGGCCCATAGGGCTGATTTGAGCTTTGAGTGCCAAGTCCTCTAATTTTCATTCGAGTCCTTCTGATGATTCTTAGTAGGTTCTTGTTCGTAGACTCGGCTTGGCCATTACCCTGAGGGTAATAATTCGATGAAGTGCTGAGATACACACAATTCTTGATAGCCCATTCAAGTGATCTTTGTGCTGGGAATGCCAATGCATTATCCGATATGATAGTGTCAGGGGCACCAAACCTCGTGACTATCCCTTCATAGAAATCTAAGATATTGGATTCATTTGCCTCCTTGAGTGCCACTTCTTTGGTCCACTTGGTGAAATAGTCTGATTCTGTAAGTATCCACTTGTGACCTTGACTCGAATTGGGATTGATAACCCCAATGAAGTCCAATCCCCATTGCATGAATGGTTGATTTACTGAAATTGGATGAAGGGGCAGCGCTGCTAACCTTTCTTTCCCTATGAAGAATGCACATTTCTTGCATTTCTTGACCCATGAGTAGCAATCATTGAACACAGTAGGCCAATAGTAACCAGCCTTCATGATTTTGAGAGTTGTTACTCATGGAGCAAAGTGGCCTCCTACTTCCCTGTCATGGAACTCGTGTATGATCTTCTCAACTTGACATGTTCCAATGCATCTTAATAGAACACCATTGATGTCCTTCTTGAACAAGATACCATTAATGAGTACATATGGGATGGCTTGTAGTCTAAAGTATCTCCTCTTTGATTTTCTCATTTCTGGAGGGCACAAGCCTCTTTGGAGGTAATGCACAAGGTCTTGAGTCCAACATGGAATGGGTGCATCATCAGTCGATTGTTCTTGATCATTATGTAGTAGTAGGACAACATCCTCTTCACTTTTTGACTGTTTGGTTGTTTGGAAGTGAGCTGCTCGCACAAACCTTTTCCATGAACTAGCTTGGTAACTTTGATTTCAATATCATCTTCCATCACCTGAGTGATCCAACCTGCCCTCTTCTCATTTAAATCCTTGTTTAGGAGAGAAATTCCTTGACACCAACATGAGACACACTAGTTGAATCTTATTGTTCGAGATCAAATGTCCGAACTTCTTCAAGCTCATGATGATGGCAAGGACATGCTTTTCAATGAAAGAATACTTTATTTCATAATCTTCCAAGGTTTGACTAAAGAATGCTATGGCCTGTTCTCAACCTTCTATTCATTCAATTGTCAAGATAGCTGAGATTGTATCTGATCCTCCAAACGCATACAACATGAAGTCCTTTGAAAAGTTTGGGTTGATAAGAGTTGGAGCTTGTGATATTGCATGCTTGATGTTTTCAAAACTCTCTTTTCCTTCTACTATCCATTTAAATGCGAGACTCTTCTTCAACATCAATGTTAAAGGCTTCACAAGAGTGGTAAAATTAGACACAAATCTGGACAAAGTTTATCCTTCCCAAGAAGCTTTGAAGATATTTCTTGTGGTGTGTGGCATGGAAGTGTTCGGATGGCTTCAACCCTTTTAGGATCAATTGTTAGCCCTTCCCTAGAGACAATGTCACCTAAAAAGTTTCCCTTGTGCACCAAGAATATACATTTCTTTGGATTTAATGACACTCAACCTTCTCGCACCTCTCGAAACACTTGTCAAAGAGGTGAAAGAGATGGTCTCGCTGCATTCTTTGAGAAGACATTGATATCATCTAGGTATACCAACACTATATTGTTGATCAAGCCTTTGAACTCCATATCCATAGCTCGCTGAAATGTTGCTCCGGCATTTGACAGTCCAAATGGCATCTTCTTGTAAGCATACATGCCCCAATTTGTAGTGAAGGCCGTCTTGAATTGATCTTCTTCTTTCACCATTATCTGATTATAGCCTGAATATCCATCTACCAATGAAAACCTTTATGAACCAGCTAGAACCTACAATATTTGTTCCATTGATGGAAGTGGATAATGATCTTTGAGTGATGCTTTATTTAGATTGCGAAAGTCCACACACAATCTTATTTCTCCATTTCTATTTCTTACTGGCACCAAGTTTGCAACCCAACTTGAGTGTTTGATGGGGAAGATGATACTAGCCTCAATGAGCTTTCTTAACTCTTTTCTCGTGAGAGGTTCAATATGGGGATTCACTGGCCTTTGCTTTTGCCTCGATGAGGCTTGGATTCCAGATCCAGCTCAATAGTATGTTGTGCCAACTTTGGGTTGAAACCTCTTAAATCTTTGTAAGTCCAAGTGAAGACATCTCGGGAACTCTTGACAAAGGCTGAACAAAATCAGATTTCTCTTGTGGAGTACTTACTTTGCCAATTTGCAATGTCTTGCCTTCATTTACTAAGATAGGTTCTGAATCTTCACCCTTTACTTGAATGTTCACTTTCTCCTTCCGGAACTGATCATTCGGGTTGAAGATTGACTCCAAGGTTATGAGGCCTTTTGGTAATTTGTTAGTTCTCTGCTGCACCACTTGGTCACCGTCTTTGCTGCTCCAACTTGTCTTGATTCTTGGTGGAGAACTTAGCTTCTTCTTGTAGGAAATTAACAATTTGTTGATCATTCTCAAAGACTTGCCAACTTGTGTTGTTATCTAGAACAGCTGGTCTCACAACCACTCGATATGAGGCTGAGATTTCTCACTTTTGATACTTTCTACAACATCAAACACACCCCAATTGCTGCCACCTATCTCGCCGCTTCATTATTTTTCTTGGTATGGAACTCGATGCTAAAAGCTTCAAAATATTCAATAAGATCTCATACACGATTTTTGTAGTTCTTTAACATATCATTTTTGGCAGCATTTTTTCCCCTAACTTGGTTTATGATCAGCCCACTATCACCAAATACTTGCAAATTCTTGATGCATTTCTTCTTTGCCCAAAGGTAATCCATGAATTAAGGCTTCATACTTATTTGTGTTGTTTGAGCAAGAAAACTAAAAATGGAAGGCTGAGTAATACTTTGTACCTTGTGGTGAAGCGAGCATAGCTCCTCCTCCTGCACCTTGTCTACTCCTTGATTCATCAAAGAACAATTTCCATACTTCATTGTCATCTTTGTGGTTTGGCTTGGTGATGATAGGAATAGGCTGACTTTCTTCATGTATGCAATAGACTCCTAGCTCAGATTCTTTTATTTCTTGATAAGGATCAAAAGCATGCACCTTGCTTGCCCATTCATCAAGAGTTAGATCTGGGATGCTTCGTACCTCGGTGTCAGCTTCATCAGTGCTTGGATGATCTTCTCAATCAAACGTTGAAAAATTGGCATTAATTTGGCTTGTAGTGTAAGGCTCAATGTGAAAGTTTGCAATAGGTTCAGACCTGATTGTGGCTTTGGTTCCATATCTTGTTTTGAACAACATGTGTGACCAATCAGCAGATAAGTAACCTCCAATCTTGGTTGTGAAATCCCTTGACAAACATAGGGAAAAGAGTGGTGGAAGGTCTATTACTGAGACATCTTGCAAAACAACCACATTGGGATAGGCATGCAAAGTAAGACTCAAGTTTTTAATCACCCCAACTATTGTTCTTTGCTGTCCCATCCAACTGCACTACCCCTTTGGATATGGTTTCATATTGAATTCCTAGTTGATCAGCTATTTGCTTGGGCATCACTGAGCTACTTGCCCCGGAATCAATCATGCAATTGTGCACCAATTGGTTTCCAATGATTAATGAGACATAAAAAGGAGGGGGCTTCAACATTTTACCTTGATGTCCTCCATGATTCCCTTCAGGCTGGGCAGCATTTGTGAGTACCTTCTCTTGCATTTGGACTTGTTGATTTGAAGTTGACCAGTCCTTCATGGTAGCTTGCAGCAAATCTCTTTGGCCTGGGATAGATAGTGATTCCCACATTGATATGTTTACATTTGTCTTCTTCATCTGATCAATGATACTGAATGGAGATGAAGTATCCCTCTGCTGTCCCTTGGCCTGCACATTCATTCCTTGCACATGGGCAGCAACAGCTGGTATGTGAGTTGGTTTAGGAGCTGGTTTGGGTGCTCCTTGCATGCTTGGGATTGCATTTTGTTTGCCAATAGTTTGTGGAGTGACAGAAGGTCATGAATTACTTGGGGCCAATGGTTGTTCTTCACCCAAATTTCTCCTCTTTGACCTTGTGTTGGCTGCAACACTTTGAGAGGGTATTTGATTCATACCATAGAAATCTTCAGCCTACCAATTGACAAGAGTAGTTTCATTCGAGATGTTCCTTGCTGAGGTGCTTCTTGCTGCTGATCCTCTTCGTGGCTGGACTCTTGTGACCCACCAATGGTTTGCACCATAAGAGCTTGATTTAATGCACCGTTAAAGCACATTGATTGGTTATGTGGCTGACTACATGGGAAACACCAATCATATTCTTGGGCCATGTTATTTTGGACTGGCACTAATGCTTTAGAAGTAGATACGACATTAGGGTTATAGGGCTGAAATGGTCTATTAGCGGGAGGCCTTACTTGGCTTTGATTTTGATTTGTAGCCTGAGTTGGTGACCTATTTTGTTGGTATGGGGGCCTAGCCTGGTACTGCGCTTGAGGCTGATATGGTCTAGCACTTTGAGCTTGTTGTCTTTTGATAGTAACCAGCTCATTTCCCAAATTTTGCAATTGTTTCATGACCTCTTGGAGTTCATTTGAAGCACTAGAGGATGAAGTAGAAGTTTCATTTGAACTTTGATTTCTAGGAGTGGGAATAGGAGCCAAAGTGGGTGCTTGACTAGTGCTTGGATTTTCTAAGTTTGGATACAAGGGCATGGGAGGCCTAAGAGCCAGTTTACCAGCTTGAATAAGACAGTTTTCAGCCCTAATGGCAATGCTATAAGTAGTAGGTAAGGTTGTGCCTCCCATAGATTGAATTAACATAGAAATATCAGAATTCAAAGCCTTAAGATAGTATAGAAAAGCACCTTCAATTTTGTCGGCACCTGACGGCCACCGGAATCCTATCCCAAGACATTTGAAATCTAAAGTTGAAGTCACACCGCTTGTTGGGAGCTCTCTTGATAGTTGTCAATTGTTCTAGTAGAGACAAATTGCCTCCCTTTTCCCCAAACTGCTCATGGAAAACTATGCATAATGATTCTAATTTGTGATAGAACCAGCTCCAAGGCTCCTAAACCATTGCAATGCCTTCCCTTTGAATGAAGACGCTAGCAATTTGACAGCCACATCTATTTCATTTATCTCATGGATTGCACAAACGTTAGCAATGTCTTTGACATGATCACCAGGAGTGGTATGATTTTCTCTAGTGAAAAATGGAATGTTCTTCAACGCTGAAATTGGGACTGGATTCTATGCATTGAGGGCAAGTGGGTCAGCTCTTTGCTAGTGAAATTGACAAAGGGATTCGGTGGTTGCACCATTCAGATTGGCATGAGAACCCTTGTTGATTGTTTGAAAGGTCTACCAGGTGGAGGTGTAGACAAGGTTCTATTAGGTGGAGATGGAGATCTTTGAGATCTTCTTCCTCTTCTTTCTCTACCCGGAGATAGGTGTAGATAAACGAATAATCCTTCCTCCCTAGTTCTTGATCTAGTCTCGTATTCTTCTCATAAATTTACCGAGTGATTGACCGCTGAAACCAAAGTGGATTATGCCTCTTTTGGAGTCTCCATATGTGAAATTTCAAAGCTCTTTCAAAGCCTGGAACTTACAACAAGTGCACATCGATCTTGTTGCAAGGAAAGTGAAGACCTCTAAGCTCCCCACCGGGCGTGCTGTAACTATTATCGCCAAATCACAAAGCACCCTTCTATGGTTTATACAAGCGCATATATTTAAACTCACGGTGTGATTAGATAACATGGGTACTATCTCCAAGTTGTGGGACTTGCTACTTGAGATAGACCTCTAGAGAAAGCTGGTTCTTACTCCTAAACTACCTACCACAATCTACTCTAATGCGGGAAACTAACTATTCTAATCTAAATTTTCAAGGGACCAGGGAGAGAGAATTCATAAAAATGAAATCCTACACTAAAGCGGTGATACACCAGAAAAGGAGGGGGTGAGAGTAGTCTTCAAATGCGTGAGATACGAAGCAAGGTGCACACTAGAAGGGTGTTGTGATTTGGCGATAACAGATACTACTTCTTGAAATGATAGTATAAGAAATAAAGTATATATACAAATAAAAACAATTCCTATAACTGTTCAATATCTATTTTGTAAGAATAAGGAAAATGCAAGAATATACATCAAATAAATACTTGAGATGTCTTATGACATGAATCCTAGAGTAAGGAGATGTGATCTATGCCCTTTAGCTAAGCCATTTCTCCATAGATCACAAAGACAAATCACTAAAACTAGCTGACCGGGCAAGGAGGATTGAAAATAACTATATTATTTTATTTATTTATTATTCATTATTCATGTATCGGGCAACATAGGTACCCACATAACCAATTCAAGACACCATTGTAGGAAAAGAAAACATTCATTTCAAGAAATTATGAAAAATTAGCACAATATTGAAGGTTACATGCCCGAATGGAGCTTCCTTAATGTAACCACTTTGAATCCGGGCTCAAGCAACTACAACACATTCTAAAATTCACTATCCTCAGCGTGTTGGTCGCTCCTACCCGTTCATGGCTACGTTTTGGCACTGCAGGGACACACGACCAGGGAAGGAGCTCCAAAACAAAAAGATGCAAATGCCTCAAATAAACACGATTATCAAGGGAAACGTCGGACCCCAAACCTTTCCAATGCCCTCCCATCCTGTGTCAAAATGGGATGCTAAGGTAGAATATGGACATCCATCGAAGCACAATGGAGATCATATTTTTGTCAGATGCAGAAGTATGAGCTTCAAAAGCCACGTATGTATAGAGTGGAAGCATCCATGAGGGTGAAGACTATTTGAAAAAATGCCTCAAAGAGGTGTAGCCTCTAGGGATCTCCATGATTACAGGATACACATATGAAGGATCTGCTAAATGGATCCATGTTCACCGTATGTAACCAACAGGTCTCCAAACTGCATAGTTCACTTCCCTCCACAATGGACACAAATGCCAAACCAATCCTCCAAAAAAGCATTCTAACTACCCAAGTCATGCTCCAAGCATGGCATAAAAAAAAAAACCAAGGAAATAATAGGTGGACAGCATTAGAAAGGACATTCCAGGTCAAAACAAGGCCCTAAAAAATATTTAAAAATACCTTCTAAAACCCACACCAAGCATTTAAAATAAATTTTGGGGGTGGGGGCATGTGCTTTAGGACAAGTCACTACCAGGAGGATGGGGGAGTAGGTAGAATTCATAATGTTCCTCATTAATATGCAGTCAAACACATTAAAAAAATTCAGTCCCTTAAACTAACGCCTCCCAAAATCCTCCTCACGCGCAAACAAAGCTTAAAAAGATTTGGCAATGATTTAATTCAGGTGAGAGATAAAAAAATCCCTCGGAACTTGTTCCTCCTAACATCTCCTTCTTCTATGCATCAAGCCAAGGCTAGATATATGAGGCATTAAAAATGATGCCTATTAGCCTCTAATGATTGCAAATTTTCAACTCGTTCCTTAACATCCAAAGATATTTGTACCAACTTATGTAGCTTGATTTCAATATCTTCCTCCTTTGTATAATTAGAATAACCTTCACATTATCTTTGTCTTGAACAACATAATGATTTTCATACTAATAATAATATTTACTAGCAAGGTTTGGGTTATGCGGATATTCATTTTTATAGGATTCATAGTACAAATATGGATGAGAATAGGGTAAAATAGATGTGGATATGACTATTAATGTTGTTTAAAATGGGGATTCATGACTGCATGACCTCATAAAATATAGAAATATGAAAACATGGGTTTACTACTTATTAAAATGGGATAATAACAACAAAATAACATATCATCTTTTTTTTAAATACCTCAAAAGGTTATAGATGAAAACTTGATGTCACCTTAGGCTTTCAAAACATTATACTTGTATGAAAAAATCTTCTCGAGTAATCGGATAAATTATCATTTGAATCTTAAATTTTCTAAACTCATCAATAATCATTCAAGGTCCCACCGGGCATGCCAAAAATTGTTATCTAGCAGAAGTTGATCATGTCCGAGGAATGGAAAATTTGTCTATGTCTCTCCTTCCTCACTTATGCAGATATACAAGTGAGACACCTCATGAGATGTGGGCATTGTAGGTGTGAGGTGAATCTCCGTATTGTAAAGGGTTGGTTCCTTTGTAATATCCCAAAAAAAAATGTAGGGTAAAGGCTAAGAAAGTAAACTATAAATTAAAAAGAGGTGATACACTAAGGGGTTTTGAGGGTTTCGTGACAAACGAACATACACATTTTGATGAAAAGAAGTAATAAAACACTCACAACCTAGAGGGTTGCGGGTTAATTTAAAGGAAAAAAATTAAATTGTTAAAGGATTTCTCACAACAACAATATACAAAGAATGCACATTAAAATAAATCATAACACCTAAATTGTACTATGGTATATAGCTTATGTATAACTTAATAAATTTAGGGAAAATTAATCACAAGAACATCTATCTTAAATACACAACATTGTAAAAGAAATTGTATAGGAAAAATATGCTTCTTCTAGTAAAAAGGGCACTTTGCTGGAAAATCCTCTAGTAGTCTATTAGATCAAAATGCCTCCCCTACAATGGTTGGAAAACATGACTATATAGAAAAACTACTCACCCTACCTTTAAAAAAATATCCTCTCCATAGGCTAGATAACTCGAGATCAATCTAATAAAAATTTAAAACAAAATTCCAAAACTATCTTGTTGAGATCAAACCACTCCCTATTCAACTTAAGTTGACCTCAGTAGTATTACCTTTGTAAAAGGTGTGGGTTTTTCACATGAATTAAGATAACCTTTGTAAAATTAATGTAATTTGTTTAATCTGTAAAAGGTATCTTGGATTAACATGAAGAATTTGTATTGTCTTTTATCTAAAAGGCTATTCTTTTCCTTTTGTGCACATGCAAATTTAAATCATTTACTTTGTCTTCATATTCAGAGAATACAATAATTATTGATTATTTCTTACTCCTCTATCCTTTGGCTAACATGCATGTATATTATGGCGTATCCACCCCATGCACAATTTTACCATGCACAATTACAATGATCAATACTTATAATAATTCCCTCCCCTTTAGTAGTCATTGGTAAAGATTTCGACTCTAGAAATCACCACTTATGCAATAATTAAACATATCCAAAAGATTTCAAACCATGGTTAACCAAACTCAAGGTCAACATGGCTCCAATAAGGAAAAAACACTAAAAATTTACTCATTTGCAATTGACCAAAAATTATAGAAGTTTCATTTGTGAGGGGGAGATCCTAGCCGTTCCTTTAGATGACATTATTGGAATCTATGGTTTGTAACCTATCATAACTTTTTTAGATATTTTTGCTCCATTTTGTGCTTCTAGTTCTTCTATAGTATCTCGCCACTTTGCATTAATTAGTTGGAGTTTATATTTTTCATGGGTTTCCTCTCTTTTTTACTATGGATGCCATTGGAGGGGTTTTTAGAGATTTGTCAAGAAAGCTCCCAATCTCCATTCTCAAATCTATACCATGCCATTTACTTGCCATTGGGATTTTCTTAAGTAGATTGCACTTGAGACTCTTGATTTCACTCTGGGCTTAGCGATGGCGATGTTTCCATTTTAGGAGCTCCTTGTTGGCCTTATTTTATTTTGTTGTTGTGTATTTCAAGCTCGTATCTACCTTTCCCTCATCTTGGATGCCAAAAAATACTATGTAATTCAACCTTGTAAAAGGTAACAATCATTCTAATGCATTATTTCATTTTTTACTCTTAAATAGGGTATGAGTTGCTATTTTTTCAACTTTCTCTATTTAACCCAACTTCCTCTAATGGTTGTGAGTGAGTTATCTTACCACTGTTGGAGTTGTATTTTGTCTTTGGAATCTTTGTATGCTATAAGGTTTTATTTTTTCATCTACCTAAATCTAGGTTTACTTGGTATTCACCTACTCTATTGTCATTTTGGGGTTTTCATCTTGCATATGCGGTATGTGGATGAAACATTTCATTCCTTACATAGCTTGTCATGTGAATGAAGATCGATCTCTTGTCGTCACTTGTGTACCTTGACCCTTTCAAATTATTCAAGCCAGCTCAGTTTCCCATTGCTAACTTGACCCCATTTGGAAAACCTTGGTGTATTAGAAGCTCACCACATTTAGATTGATTCAAAACTTTTCCATTTGAGAAGGTGAGTAATTATAGATCTGTCACTAAAACCCGAGCTGGTAAATTTTTTATTATTTTATGTGTTGCATGAAATTCGAGGCTCAGCCATTTTCCTCTTCATCACTTTCCCAGATCTTGGTTTCATCATTTTGTGGCCATGATTTGGATCTCATTTATTTGCATCCAAATCATTTACTTCTTCTTTTGTACTTACTATGGATGCATCACTTAGACCACTATTTCCTTTATTCTTTATCTACATTTGTCTTGAGTTCATGCTTAAATATACTTATCTTTGTGCTTTGGGGGTTGTAGTGATTCAAAACCTCTAATGAATGAACTTATTGTTTTATCCATTTAGCTTTGTATTAGCTTGGTGCGCATCCATGAATTAGCTGTATTACCCTTTGTGTTCAAGATCTGAAAACCTTGGTTTGGATTTGTTATACGAGCTTTCTCAATTGAATTTCACAACATGGATACGTGGTGTTGGATTTGTAAGTTGTAAATGCCAAGATTTGAGAATAGCCCTCTATCATTTCCATGACTTGGGTTTTTAATGCAGTTACCTTTTGCTGGTGTCTATTTCCTCTATCCTAAAGTAAGCGTTTTCCTCCTCTTGAGCCGCCATTGTATCTTCATGCTTAAAACTTAGATCTAAATGTCCCCGTATTTTAATGACATGGCTCAAGCCTATCTCTATTTCACTTTTATTAGCACTTTGAACCTTTGAATTAGTTTATGTGAACTCTACGGTAATGTTCATTTTGCATTAGTAAACTGCCTTAGATTTGAAAATAGTGTACTCTACCTACTTTATACTACCTGTGTGCTCCCATTTAGCATGGTTACACATTGTGTACTTGGTGATTCTATATGTAGCTATTTTATCATTTCACTACGGTTTCATTATCGTTAAGCTTGTTGTAACCATTGTCCACGTACATTATTTAGGTATTTCTTTATATTATGTTAAACATCATGGTAACAGGGGTTACTTGCAAAATTAATACATTTACATATTTCATACTATATTATGATGATATTTTCCGAGGTACTAAATTTATGGCAAATTTTGTACCTTCTAGTTTCTCTGGTTATCTTGGTGATTTGATGATAGTTGTGGAACCTTAAGGCTCTTATAGTAAGTTTTACATATGTGGATTTACATTTCCACTCTTTCTTGGATGGGTAAAACATGGTTTTGAGAACCTTGTATGTTGATATTCATGGCTTCTCATGTGTATAAACCTACTAGTTGAAATGCTATAAGTTTGAATTCTGCACTATGTTTGACTTATATAGCTTCATGAAGATGACATTTGTTGGCATCTTTTCCTCTAATCTATGGGACTTCAAATGATAAATTTCATGTTTAACAACTTACATATTTCATTTTTCTTATTGTGATCATGCTATAAAACAAGAAAAATGCATATTGAAAGCTTATGCAAGTCAACAGATATTCATAATGAAGTGAAAAGATGTACTCCTTTTTGATTTCATGGTATATAACTTTATTCTGTAATGGATCTGAACTTTTAATGAATCATTAGGCATTGATGCTCCTTGAGTTCACTTTGAATTTGTAGAGTATGACTATTACAGTTCTAAGTTTTAAAATTGGGTTTGTACAAACTTTTAATATCTTGTTAATTTCAAAAGGAAAAATGGGTCTTCATCCATTTGATATTTTATCGAGCTTCCTTAAAAATTTGATTCAACTCTTGTAGCTTTAACAAAGCATGTACTTACTTATTTTTTTATTGTAACCCTAAAAATGTCATTTTCTTCCATATTTGTATAGATGTTTTCTATATATTTGATAATTAGACACTTGTTTTATTTGTTGATAGTAAAATTATTTCTTGATTTATTAGCTTTTATATATTTTTATCATTTGCAATATCAATTGCATGATTGGAAACTTAATTTCAGTGCTTTCTAGTTTCGTAGTTGTTTTAAATACATTTTTATTTATTTCAGCTGATAGCTACCTCATAATGCTTTCAATAACTCATTCTTTGATCACTTGTAAGCTTATATTGTACTTTTAAGATCAAAGATGCAATGTCCACAAAAACGGCGTTACAGGAACATGTTAAAACCCTAAACACTTAACTCAAAAGTTAAAAGGTGTCAACCCATAGTGTGTACTAAGTTATTTTTCACTAATAATATTTACTTTAGAAAGGATGGTCCAATTATAGGTTACATGATTAAATATTCTTAATTTATCTCTAAGGATGAAAAATTAACATTCAACTAGGGAAGTGCCATATTTTAAATTTTCTTGGTTAAATATTCTTCTCCTCCTTAACTAACATTCACACCCTAATAATTTATACTTAGTTTTTTTTTTTTTTTTTTTTTTTTTTTTTTATATACTTAGTTACTTTAGTTCCATTATCTTAATAGCTTAAAAGTCCATTTTATTTATTTTCTTAAAACATACTAGGAACCTAATTGATGAATTTACACACTAAGGTGTTTAAATGGCCCCATTCACCCATCTACACATACCTTTATATTTATTTAAAACATTTATAATATACATTCCTACCAAACAAATGTAGGGTTGATCCTCAACCCTTGGATCAATTCAATTGTGGCCACTAGATCCTAGGGTTCCAAACTAACCCTAAAAATCCTTATGAATTTTTATTTAATCCCTTTCATTACCCAAGTCTCCTCATTTGGTCACTTTTCCTTTGTTTAATTTGTAGGTTGGAGAGAAGGAAGCCATGGGAGAAAGAAAGGAAGAACTATGGAGGAGTCTACAAAATAATACTTAGTTTAGTCTAGGTTGTAGATTTATCATTGTAATTTATTTCATTCAAGGATTGAAAGGGTTTCCTTTCCAAATATGGTGTTATTACCAAGTTATTTGTATTTTGAATTCTCTATTTGGGGTAAACCCTACCTCCATTAATATATATGAGATTGGGTACTTTTAGTTAACCATTTGAAGATTTATTTTCTTTGAACAATGAAATTTAACCATTATTTTCTTGCTGGAGATTTCCTCTTAATTTTTACATGCTTAAATTTTAGTTTAGACCAAGTTAAAATTTACACAAGCGCGGATTTACATTTTCCATAGTAAGTGACAGAACATCCACCCAAAGCGGCGCGGCGGTCTTGGGACCACCGCCCTACTTTGGTGACATATCACAAACCGCATCCTTTCTGGGTGGCAGTTCTGAGACCGCTACCTTTCCTGAGTAGTGGTTATGAGACCGCCACTCTGCACAGGGTGGTGGATGTGTTCCTTAGGAACAAAACCTTAAAATATGAGATTTTCCAAAAAATAAAAGTCACTAGGGTGTTCTAAAGGTCATTCTAAACTTAATTTTATGCACCTAAAGTTTCCAATTGTAAGATTTAACTCCATTTATTCATTCCATAGTAAAATTTTACTCATTTTAAAGCATTTTCTATTTCAATAGTAACAACAAAAACTACAAAATCATTTTCATTTTGTTCAACAAATTTTCTTTCAAGTCCAAAAGTAAAAGAAAGAACTAAATCTACTTCTAATATTGTTATTTATTCTTACTACAAAATGCAACATTTCAACATAACAATATACTTCAAATTTGTTGCCTATTTCCATTTCCACTACAATCATTCATTCAAATAACTATAACAAATTTATTTTACATTCAAGTTTGCTATGCATACACTATTAACATCTTACAACTTCTATATTTCTTCTTTCTCATTTACCATAATACACTTCACAATGAAAGTAAACTTTCTTTCTCACAATACAACTTTCAACTAAACTTTTACACATGATTTCCATTTTGATTCTTTTCTTTCCATACTACAATTTAAAAAGAAAGGAAATTTTACAACTCTTCAATGAAATTCCTTCAAATAATATTACAACTTACAATACAACATTTCCTTTAAACAAAATACAATATTACAAGTCTTCCACCTCAAGTGGGAATAACAAGAATATTTTCTCATAAGGAAGGATTTCTTTTGGACACCAACAATGCTCCAAGTTTCACATCACCACTAAGAGATCCACAATTTATGCACTTGATCACAACAAAAAAAAGGGGAGAGGCAACACTTTCCACCCAAGAAATAATCCAATGAGGAGAAGAACCCATCCTCCTCATTGTCCCCCAAGCCCCAACCACATTGCAATGAAAATGGATCTAACTAATGGCAACAAAACAAGCTTCCACATCACAATACAAGGATTTCATAACCATACCAAAACACAAACAAATCAAACTACAATAACAAGAAGAACTAACAAAATATACAAGCTTAAAAATGTAAAATAAAAAGGAGCAATGATCTATGGGAGGTCACTTATGCCTCAAAATGGGAAGGTGCCCACCTTAAAACCCTCCAATATACATCTCAAAACCCATACACACTCTTATGCCTCCCTCAAGAATGTCTTATGCCTCCCATATTCTCTTATGTCTCCCTTATAAAAACAAAGTAAGAAATGCAAGCATTTTATTTTCCAAGGTGGGGCACCCAACCCAACTACCTCCACAACATGAAATTAAATTTTATACCTCCTTACATGTAAGATCCCCATAGTCCCCTCCTACACCACACTTAGGAAATCTACCCAAGCACCCAACAAGCATACCAAAACACACAAAAAACATACACATATACACAATATAAAATAAAGCATTTAACAAGAGTGTAGCTCCTACCTTTGATTGGTAGAGCTTGTTCCAAGAGTCACACACCAAGCTCTTAAAGCCCCAAAAATCACCAAAAATCTCCGACAAGATCAAAAATCACTCCAAAATCCTCCAACTCCAAAAATTCAAGAGCGTAAAAGAAATGAAGTTACCCTCGAACAAGAAAAATAACTTGAATAAATAGAAAAGGAAGAGAGGAGGGTGAGTTGGATCCATGTAGGATGCCACATCACTCATCCTAAACTTCAAATGACAAGTCAAACCTCAACCCCAATGCAAAATAAATTTTTGGGTGAGAGGAATGACAAATTACTTACACACACAAACCAAGCCCACACCCCCTAAGGACAAAATTTAATTACATGTAAGAAAGTGCAATAAAATTTTACCTTTTTGTCTTCCCAAAAGACATAATGGGGTCTATTTTTGACCCCTCAACCCATAGGTAGGGTTTGTATAGTAATTTAAGAGGTGTGGGATAAGTTTGACTTCTCCCACAAGCCTCCAAAATATTCCCTTAATGCCAAATCCGAATTTTCATGAATGGGTAGAGTGTCTGACACTCAAGATCACCAACACTCAACTTATAATGCATAATCCAAGAGCCATGTAATATAATAAATGAATTATTTTGACCCATCCATAATTAGTTTAGGAAAGGGATTAATTTACTAATCTAGACACAAATCAAGAATTAATAAAGGAGAATACATCAATTTAAAAATCACATACCAAATTAAATAAAGGAAACTAAATAAAAGAACAACACACAAACTCCTTGGTCACAATTGGAGGTAATCCCCTCATGGGAAAACTCTAACAAAATTCAAACACACACAACAAAAATTACATGTTGCCATGGTGACCATTGTTGAATTCATCTAGCATTCCAATGTGGTTGGTCTCCAATCCCCCATTGTTTGTTGTGATAATGTTTACCTACAAAACACATAATACCTCCTTTGGCCTCGTGGCCACATCAAAACATCCAAGATAAAATATGTAATATAAATCCACAATCATCTACATACGAATCAAATCATCATCTAGGAAATTAACGTTATCATTTACAATTTCTAACAACATCTTGATTCTACATTTCATCAATATCAATAGGATCACAAAATTATTTCAATTGTTAAGGTCTACTCAATATGATGAAAATATCACATGTCAAAAATATATAACCCATCAATAGCATATCATCATCAATATAAAATGTCTCTAATAATCCACACACATCATACTATGAATCGAATCCAACAATAGTCTCAGTATCTCTAACATCTAACATCATGCTAAGTCAAAATAATACAAAATGTCCATAAGTATAGTCAACAGTATTGAAATAAATAGTAATAAGTGTCGAAGGGAAGTTGGAACTACATCCCCCTCCCCTTAGACTCAACTTCCTCCTGGAGGTCACTAGAATAGGTGTGGAAACTAGACTCGTAGCAATGTAGCATCCTCCCATATAACTGTCGCCTCATCATACATGTCCCACTAGACTTGAACACAAGTCAATCTCATTGCCTCATAGGCCCGGGGTCTTGTGTGTTAAAATATGGATAGGCTCCACCATCACCTTTCCCTGATAATGTACATACAAGGAGGTCCAATCTAGCACATGTGAAGGTTTTGCAATATACCTTTTAAGTATCTTGAAACATGAAATACATCATGGATGCGAGAAAAGGTAGGTGGCAATGCTTAGATGATAGGCCAAAGGGCTAATATGCTCCAATATATCAAATAGACCCAAAAATCTAGGAGCAAGCTTATAAACTTTTGTGTAATGGATAGAGATCTTATGAGGTCGACACGAAGAAAAACTTCATGCCCACCTCATAACTATGATCTTTCCTATGCTGATCTCAGATAGTTCTTCTACCTGTCTTGCACCTATTGTAATCTCTGCATGATCATAACAACTTGTTGCTCCATATTTTGCAATAAAGTTTTCCTAAGAGAAACCATGTCCTCCAATCTATCTCAACTAAGAGGTGTCCCGCACTCTCGCCATATAGTTCCAAAAAGGAGCCATGCCTATCAAACTCTGGAAACTATTATTGTAAGAAAACTCCACCAAGTACAAATAATCCTCCCATCTCAACTGATGATCCATAATGTACATCCTAAGCATGTCCTCTAAGATCTGATTCACCCACTCAGTCTGTCCATCTATCTCAAGGTGGTACACAATGATGAAATTGATATTTATCCCGAAAGTATTTTGCATAGTGGTCCACAAGTGGGAAGTGTACAAAGGATCTTAGTCGCAAATGATCTTTTACAAAATCCCATGCAATTTGAAAATCTCATCAAGATATACCTATAGACCAAAATAAGCTCACACTTATTACTGGTCAACTAACACTATTTTCACCCTTTTTTTGCTTCAATTTGAATTCTTATATATTTTAAGCACTTAAGTTCCATCGTATAGGAAATTTCTTCCCCTTTCTAGAAATATAAATAATTCCTTCTAACTCCTCATATTTTGCAAGTTATGGGCCAAAAGGCCTTGGAAGGATTTTTTTCCAAAAGTGGGCTAACAGGCCTGGGGAAGATTTTTCGCCAAAGGGGAAAATTACAGAGGCAAGCGGAGGTGGGCGACATCTTAGCTCTTTGTGATTTTTACAAAAAGTAAAATTTATAATTCGGGCCCGTGAGCCCATAGAGGATCTTTACGCCAAATGAAAAAAAAATGCCTAAGGCCGCAAAGGGACACGTGGCTATGTTTCAAGTCAAAGCAGGAAGGCGGGTCACCGGAGGTAGTGTGAATTTTGGCATTTATTTTTAAAAGGTGTAAAGTATAAAAGTAAGCCATACCTCTGCCTATGCCTAGAAAAGCCATGTTTCATGCCTTTGTCAACTACGGGGAAGTGGGTTGTTGGGGAAACTTTGAAAATTTTGCAACTTTTGTAAATGGCACGGTTTGCAAAGTGCGAGCTTGTAAGCTCACGGAAGGTTTTTCACCAAATGCAAAGTCAAGTGATTTTTGGCCTTGGGGGTTTATTTCTTAAAGTGATTTTTGGCACGGAGGGTTGCAAGAGGTTTTTAGAATTTTGGGTTTTTTTCAAAAGGCACCAAAGTGAATTTCACGCCCGAAGATCCGTTTCTGCAAAATTGTTTTTTTGCCATTTTTTGATTCGATTCAAATATTCAAATGGGAATAACTTTCTATCAAGTTCTCAAAATTCAACAAATTTGGTACGTTGGAAATGTCACGACATCCCCTACACCATAAAAGAATAAAATATAATTTTCAATAGGGTCCGGTAGGTAAAAAATTGAAAAAAGTCTCCAAAGAAGAAAAATGTAGTTCCGTATCCCAACCATTGAAATTTAATGTAGTATGGTTTGGTTTCTTCTTCTAGAAGCTTGAGTGCATTGGGGAATGGATTTTTAGAGGTGCCCTTGACTTTTGGGATCACTTTAATTAATTTTGTCGGTGGGTGGATGTAAAAATTGAAGTTTCTTTTTTTTCTCTCGGTTTTTATCATCTATATATTCTAAACACTTCTCATTTGAGAAGGAGAGACATTCAGGGTGTGGGGAAACTCTGTAAAATTTGTTTCTCAAATTGATTTGAGAAGTAAGCCTTATCCCATGTCCTGGAAAGTATATTTTTTCCTCTAAGTAGAAATGTAATGGTTTGTGCACCTCATAGAGTAATAAATTTGTGTTTTTGTGTCATTCTTCAACCCTTTCTCATGTTTTGTTGTTTCTTTGTGCCTCTCGCTTTCAGATCTATTTCATGTTCATGTATTTAATGTTTGCACATGTCAGATGTCATGTTTCCTTGAGTTTTAATGGTGGATTTGGATATGGGTCTGTGTCAATTCTATCTTTCCTCCCTCATCTAATTTTTCCCTGTTTCATCCTCCCTCAACGAGTATCTCACCTCTTTTCTCTTCCGGTGTATCACCACTTTAGTGTAGGCTATCTTTCACTCACTCTTTCTCTTTAGTTCCTTGGAATTGGTAGGTTATGATAAATTTGTTTTTGTTACATTAGAGTAGATTTTGGCAGGTAGTTTAGGAACAAGAACGATCTTTCTCTAGAGGTCCATCTCAGGTTCACAAGTCTCACAGCTTGAGAGATGGTCCAATGTTATGAAAATCAAACCGAATGCCCCATTTCAAACTTAGGACATTCGGGGGTGCTGTGATTTTGCATCAATTGTTCTAGCATGCACGGTGGGACACCGAGGTTATATTTTTCTCATCTTTCCATGGTGTCTCGTTATCAAATGAAAATATCAACCCAACATGTGACCATAAATAGTTCCGCATGCCCGTTGAAATAGGATTGAAGCACCTTACCACTTCATTTCATCAAGTTGATATGTTCTTGTTGAGTTTTAACCTTTAGAGGCACATGTAAAGCACATATGGTGACTCCATCTGGTCAACGGCCCAATCTCTGAAGTTTCAAACCTTTTTGATGCATTTCCACCCATCTTCATTCATCTTTCTTTCCTCATCTTTCATATTCTACCATTCATGAAGTTGTGCGGACATGGTTTCATTCCCATCATGTAATTCATAATTAAACCAATAGTGTAGTCCACCTCCAATGTATTTCTCAAATCCTCTAGATCAACATTATGATCATATTTAAAATAATCATGCTTACCCATATGAGTAGTGCCAAAACCAGTTTGGCTATGGAGCTTATCAAGAATAAGGGTATACATATAATGATAATAGCTATATGGAAAATGTTGATCTACTGGAGAATATTCAAAGGATGGAGGTTGGCATGGTTCAATCAAGGGATACAATACAAATGAAGGCATTCAAGATTGGTTACAAGGCACCTTGTTCATGGGAATTCCTTTTCCAAGACATTATAGCCCTCAGGAGAAGCTTGACTTCATGGTTGAAATGTTGCCTCAACTTGCACAATGGACTGAGGATATTGAGCATATGAGAAAAGTGTGAGACAACCTTGTCAATGGGTAAGTCAATCACCAGCTCCTTGTCCTTCATTATCTCTTTTTGAAGCTTTATCATTTCAGCGAAGTGCTAAGATTGAAGCCCCTCATTTATTGCCCCAAGTGTTTATTTATCTTCTCCATATTCTAATCTTCCATCTCACCTCAATTATTCTTCCTTTTTCCCTTCCAAGAATTCATCCCCTCCAAGCAAACAAGAATTTCTATCCCAACCACCACAAACAATAGCAAAACTGGTTGAATCCCAACCTACCCCTCCTCTTGCATCCCCAAATCCATGTTGGGAAGATGAAAATTAGACAACCAGCCAAGGGCAGCAAGAAGAAGAGCCAAGAAAAGAAGAAATGATAAAAATCTTGGTAAGCTTGGCTCTCAAATTTGGGATTACAAATATCCCCTTGATGGTTAAGCCAATAGAGGAGGTCAAGGTTGAAGAGCCAGTGGTGGCTAAGGCTGAGTTTGTAGTAGAACAAGAACAAGAACAAGAAGGAGAAGATCAGCAATCTATTTTCTCTGAATGTAGTGTCCATAATGACACTTTGTCTGAAGAGGATGCTGATCTAATCCAAGCTACACAATCAGTCATCAAGGAAGAAGAACAATCAGCTCCAAGTCCTATTGAAGAGGAGCAACTGGAAGAGATCGAATCAGAGTTGAAGCCACTTGATGAAGAAATAATTATCGAAGATTTTTGCTTTCATTTGAAGGCCCTGATTTGATTGATGAATCTATGATGGAGGAGAGCTATCAAGATGACCATGCTACCCAAATAGTCCTCTAGATAAGCAAATTGAATATTTTGATTTGAAAAATTTCATGCTAGAGGAAGAGGCTACCCAAGAGCAAGTTGGTCTTCAAGAAGCAACGAAGGAACTCTAGAGCCAACAATGTGTTGCAGCAAACTATAATGATGCAAAAGCAACTTCACTTGGATGTTGCAATCAATAACAATGAGCTGCAGATTGTAGAGGAGTTCCATACTTGCTATAGAGGAAGGAAAAGAGCAAGAGGATGTCATCATTCCTCTCACACCATCCATCCAGGAAGATCTACAAGAAGACTCCATTCTTGGAGTTGAAATTCAGAACAATGGGCACATCCAATGGATAATACTGTGCCCAATCAGGTACTTGGCTTCATTGGAGCTAAGGGAGAAACCAAACCTGTCATGTACATTTCAAAGCATGAGGATGATATACAAATCTCCAAGGATCACCATCAACACCTCCAGAGCCCAATGTCAATCATCTTGCAGAGTTATTTTCAATTGGTGTTGATACTTTGGTTATTTTTGTGGAGGATTGGCCTTTAGTCAGCTTTTAACTCATCAAAGAAGCCATATTCAGTGTCAAATAATTTGAATGGCTGCCAATTGTAAGAAAGGCAAGCTACTTCTCCTGAAAGCCGTAGGATTTGTTTGAGTTTTCTTTTCTTCCGCTTAGAATAGAGTAGGTAAGTTTTCTTTCTATCAAAGAAGTGCTTGTGCACACTCTGCATATGCCACTTAGGGTGTGTATGATTTCCAGTATTTTACATATTTTGTGTGTTGGTGTTTTGTTTCCCATGCATAGTGCATTAGAAGTAGCATTTTGTGAGATCGGTCCAGCCTGTGGTGTTCCAAGCTGGTCGGGATCAAATTTTAGAGTTAAAGATCGGTACGAGGCTATCATTCATGACTCCATTCCTAATGGATGCTTCAAGGTAATTGATCATTTCATGTAGCAGGTAGGTGATCCCCATGATTCGCCAAATTGTTGACCAAAATAAGCTCACACTTATTTCTGGTCAACTAACACTCTTTTCCCCATTTTTGTGCTTCAATATGAATTTTTATATATTTTAAGCACTCAAGGTCCCCTAAAAGCATTTCCATCAGATAAGAAATTTCTTCCCCTTTCAAGAAATATAAAAAATTCCTTCTAAATCCTCATATTTTTCAAGTTCTGACAGTTTAGCGAGGCCTTGGAAGAAGTTTTCACCAAAAGCGGACCGAAGGGCACTGGGAAGACTTTTCACCAAAGAGGAAGAATGCGGACCAGCGGGGCTGGGAGACATCTTGGCACTTTGAACTTTTGTAAAAAGTGTAATTTACAATTGTGGGCCCATGAGCCCAAGGAGGATCTTTGTGCCAAATTAATAAAAAAATATCTAAAGCCCATAAAGGGACACATGGACATGTTTCAAGTCAAAGTAGGAAGGTGGGTTGCCGGAGGCAATTTGAATTTTTGGCTTTTGTTTTGAAAAGGCGTAAAGTATAAAAGTAAGCCACATCTTTGCCGATGCCCATAGAAGCCACGTGTCAAGAATTTGTTAGTCTGGGGAAAGTGGGCCATCGGGGAAACTTTAGAAATTTTCTAAGTTTTGTTAATGGCATAGTTTGCAAGTGCAGGCACATGAGCCCACAAAAGTTTTTTTACCAAATGTAAAGTAAAGTGATTTTCGGGACTAGGGGGTTTTCTCCTAAAGTGATTTTCGGTCCTGGGGAGTTACGGGAGGTTTTTATAATTTTGTGTTTTTTTTGCAAAAGGTGCCAAAGTGAATTTCGGGCCCATGGATCCATTTTGCAAAACTGGTTTTTTGCCATTTTTGTACGGATTTGATTCAAATATTCAAATGGGCATATCTTTCGATACGGTTCTTGAAATTAAACAAATTTTGAACTATTGGAAAGGTATCGACCTCCTCTATGCCATATAAGCATAAAATATAATTTTAAGTACTAAGGTTAGGTGGATAAAAAATTGGAAAACGTCTCCAACATGACAATTGTATTTCCATGTATCCCAACCACCAAAATGTAATGCAGTATGGTCTGGTTTCTTCTTCTAGAAGCTTGACTGTATTAGGGAATGGATTTTCAGAGGTGTCCATGACTTTTGGGATCACTTTAATAAATTTTTTCGATAGGTGGATGTAAAAAATCGAAGTTTGTTTTCTTTCTCTCTAGTTTTCATTGTCTATATTTTGTAAACACTTCTCATTTGAGAAGGAGAGACATTCTAGGTGTGGGGAAACTTTGTAAATTTTGTGTCTCGAATCCATTTTAGTCAGTAAGACTTCTCTCATGCTTAGAAAGCATATTTGTTCCTCGAAGCAGAAATGTAATGATATTTTCACCTCATAGAGCAATAAAATCATGTTTTTATGGTGTTCCTCAACCCTTTATCATGTTTTGTTGTTTCTCTATGCCTCTTCCTTTCTTATCTATTTCATGTGCATTTATTTCACATTTGTAGGTGTGGGATGTTATGTCTCATGGAGTTTTAATGGAAGATTTGGACCTGGGTCTGTGTCACTTCTGTCTAGCCTCCCTCATCTCCTTTTTCCTTGTTTCATCCTCCCTCAGCAGAGTATCTCACCACTTTCCTTTTCTGGTGTATCACCACTTTAGTGTAGGCTCTCTTTCACTCTCTCTTTCTCTCTGGTTCCTTGGAATGGCTAGGTTATCATAGTTTAGTTTTTCCCTGCATTAGATTACATTGTGGAATGTAGTTTAGGAACAAGAACCATCTTTCTCTTGAGGTCCATCTCAGGTTCGCACTGTTATTACTCAAGTTTAACCTCCTTAACAACTTGAGTAGCATCATGGATTTTACAAGACAAATCAGAGAGAAGATAAATGATTTATATGTCATTTTATAGTCGGGAAGTAATTTATCTGACTTTTTAGCACTCAGGATTTGAATAAGTGGGTAGCACCTTGAAAGGGTTTTGATCTAATCCTATCTATTTTAGGTTGTGCCTTTCAACCAAGTTAAGAGAACCTATATTCCAGCTTCTATTTTCTCGAAGGAGGTGGAGATATCCTTATACTATGCATATTGTATGGAGATGGCCTTGGAAAACATGATCAATTTTCCCTTTTTCAAACTCAAAAGAGTTTTCACTACTAAATGATGGAAATGCATTCAAGATAAGGCTGAGGTTGCTAGAGACATGGTATGATCCCGATTTGCTTTGTGTATTTTTGTAAATGGATTGTATTCTTTTGTTGATACAAAATGCAATGCAGGGGTAGTATGGGGTGGGATTAGTTATTCGAATGAATTTTTTGGTGGGAGATTTTAGACAATACTAATTTTTTTTTCCCAAATTCTTTGAGGACCTTTGCAAGAAATTTGTAAGACCCACACAATAGAATGCTTCGAAAGGGTTGAGAGATTCTCCTTCAACTAGTATATGTGTGAATGGAGGCCTAGATCTGCACTCTTCCACCCAATATTTGATAACCCGCCACAAAATCTTGAAGCGAGATGAACCAACAAATCATCCAAATCTCTATTTTATCATGACCTAAGGTGCACCCAAAGGTTTGTTGGTGTGTGTGACTATCCAGTCATCATCCACATCACCTAGGTGAGTCATCTTGCCTTGCGAGAGTCATAGGTCTTAGGAAGTCAAATGACAAGTGTCAGATTCTGTCATAGAATCTAACATTGTCATTTGCATCAATGCGTCATAGGAGTTACATTCCTTATTTGGAATTGTAACTCCTCTTCTAGTGGCGTCATATGCGTCAGTCAACATCATATGTGTCAGTGGTGTCATTGAGTTCTTTCCATGTTTAGGCATGGGGGTTACACAGTACCCCTATTTGTACTTCCTATTTTTCAATCTATGAGTATGAGCAGACCCATTCTTCTTACTTGCAATCTTCTTTCCATTGTTTCAATCTTACGTATTGCATTGGCTTGACGTTACCATCAGAGTGCAAATTCCTTGTGGTGCATCACTTTTTGACATCGGTTCTCGCGAATCCCTCTTTCATGGTATCGAGCTGGTTTTGGTAAACATGCACTCTTCGTTTCTCAGTTGTTTAGTACTTTTGGTTTCTTCTCATTTCCTTGTGTGCAAGTTTTTTTCGATTATCATTTTGGAATTATTGCTCACTTCAGTATTAGGTTTCATGAGTTGCAAGTTAAGGTATTTGGTTGGTTTGCTTATCACCAATTCAATTCATATTTGGATATTTCTAGATCTTTGTGGCTATTGTTTTTGGGTTATTTCTTGTTTGGTTTTATCGTTGATTCATTGCGGGGTAAAAGAAGAGCTCATTTTTGGAGTGGACTCGTGATTACTGGTTGGAATCATTATGTTTTCTTCACCGGTGTATACTTAGACTATTCCGATCTTTTTCCTCATCACTGTGGTTCCTTGCTATCTTGAAATTACCTCTGCCTGGTCTCAACGTTTTTGTGAGCCTGCTGAAAACCTCTCACGTTTTTTGTAAAACCTCTCACGTTTTTTGCAAATCTACTCACATTTTTCCTCTGTTCTGAACATTTTCAACTATTCCAGATGTTTTTTTGGGCCTTTCTGAGTGTTTTCTCCCTTCCAGGAATTTTTTTACCTGTCCTCAGGCATTTTTTCTATCCTCCGGCTATTTTTTTCAACTGTCCAGGTGTTTTTAACTTGTTCTGCATTTTTTCTATCCTCTGGCTATTTTTTCAACCGTCCGCATTTTTGCATTGTCCTCGCTTATTTTTCTCCTTTCCTATGTTTTCCCAGCTTCTCTGCCGTTTTTCCCTGTCCTCGGGCAATTTCTTTTAGTACATGGCTACATTTTTGCACGCTGTACTAGGCATTTTTGGACTGTTAAGGCATTTTTTTGGGCTGTTAAGGCATTTTTGCATGTTACTGCGTTTTCTGTACCTGCTGGCATTTTTCCTACAGTGGACAGTCACTCAGTTACTTATTTTTACCTGCCCTTCATCCCCACGTGGCCTTCTCATCCGCTGCCAGGTAATATCTCTCTAAAAATACGTTTTTATTCACTTTTCTTAAAAAAAAAGTGGTTGCATTCTTTTTATCTTATCACTCTTCTAAAAATGTGTTGTTTCATTATTTTTAAAAGGTATAAGGTAAAAACATTACATTTTATTGGCATTGTAAGTTTTTGGCTTGTTTTATTAACCTTCCGTCGAGTGCCGAAGACGAAGGGTGAGGTCCGGGATTGGCAGGTGGCTAATCCCCCCTCGCAATACAAACAAACCCTATCTCAAATTCCATGCCATTTCCAACGAGCATACATACGACACCTTTTGCATGTGTTTAGGGAACTTTTTAATCTGTTTGCAGGCTTATTGGCTTTTTCCTCATCAATTGTGGGAATTGGTTTTTGCTATAACTTTTGACTCATTTCTCGGTTTTGAGCACTTATTTAGTCAAAGTTGCATGTTTTTTGCACTCTAGATGATGGGATCATTATTTTGTAAACACACTAATTTTATAAAGTGCATTCTTGGGGGTGTCTTTGTATTGCTTAATTCAGCTCATTTTTCTTGAGCTTTGTATTCCTTTTTGTGGACTTGTGAGCGTGTCCGCCACATTCTTACAACAAAGGGATTCTTTTGTGTGAGGTGAGACACTGTTTCTCACAAAGCTCTTTCTTCCCCCTCTTGCTTCTCTCTTTCTGTGCTTCCTTGCAGTGTTGATCTGTTGTGCCCAATGACCCTAGAAGGCCCAAACGACACGGAATCACTGAAAATTTGATGAAATATGTTGCAAAATTCACAATTCCAAATTTCTTGGAGCTCCCATGGTGGCCAAAATGGTGCAACATACAAGAACCATTGATCTGCCTTCAACTTCAAATCCTAGCCCTCCACGTGGAAAATGTGGATAAAAAAATAAGCTTGGGTTACTTTTTCAATTTTTAAATAAATCCAGACATGTGGCATAATATGATTGGATCGGGCCCAAGTTTTAAAAATATTCACTTTATAACCTTTTGAAAAATGGAAAAAATTTCCATCTTTCCCCGCCTCCTTCCTGGGCCTACCACGTGTCCACAATGTAGGTCCCAATGAAACTACGGGACAATTCTGCACATTTTACCTCCTTTTGAAAAAGGAAATTTTTCACTTTTTCCCCACAGCCCGTACACCCGATTTCTCCCTTGCCACTTGTCACTCAATGATTCACCGCTGGGCCATGTCTCTCTTTTTCCATCATGCCTCCTTCGCAAAATTGAAAACTTCAAAACTCACCGGTGGCCTACGCTCTCCTTTGACTTTCAAAATTGGCCATGCGTCACACTTGGATTGGTTACAGAACTTCGGCCCAAGTTTTGACTTTGATCCATTTGAAGTTAAAACTTCAAAGTCACCAAGAAATCCACCCCCATTCTGACTTCTCATGGACACATGTCCACTTGTGATTGGCCACGGGGCCACGCTCCAAAATTTCATTTTAGCTTTTTCTGCCAAAAGGGAAAAAAATTCCTTCTACCTCCAGTGGCCCACACTCTCCTCTGCACCTACCGCATGTCCATTATTTTTTCCATTACAGACCATGAGATCTAATTTGCACTCTAACTCCTTTTTTCAAAAGGGAAACAATTCCCCTTTTCCTCCGCGGCCCACACTTCCCGCTCTGTCACCACGCTGCCACGTGTCCACCCCATGCTCCATTGCGGACCTGTGGGCCCTTCTTCAACTTTTCCCCCTTCGCAAAAAGGAAAAAATTTCCTAAGTTCCCCGTCGGCCCATTGTTCCCTTTTTTTTATTTTTAGGACACATGTCCACTTGTGATTGGCTACAGAGCTTCGGACCTTTTTGTGACTTTAAAATTTTTGCAAAATAAACTCTAAAAACTCTAAGGGAATCCAACCACCCACCATCCCTTAGCCAATTAGAACTTTCCACATTACCAATGCATGCCAAGCAAGAATTCTACAGAAAATGATGCCTGTCTGGGTGTTAAAATACGAAAATGCCAGGGATACCCTAGAAATTGATATTTTTGCCAAGGATAGAATTTTTTTCAAATTGGAACTAGACAAAGAATTATTTCGAGAATTTATCAACCTTTGGATTGGATTTTTGAATACATACAATTATGAATCGATCAATTTTTATCTTTTTCATGATCGAGACAAAAGGGAAGAAATGACATAGCCCACAAATTTGGAAAAATTAGGGCATAGAACATGGAAAACTTGGGTGTTTCTTCACAAATGAGGCATGGAAAATGATTTTCAAATGGCCTAGGGCATGGAAACAGAAAAAAAAATTCATCCCATTCATTCAAACTATACAAAACGTTTCAGGAAATTTAGAGTGAAAGGAAAATTAAGGAAAAATAATAGAAGATCAAAATAGACACCAACACACACATCCCACAACTTGAGAGATGGTCCAATGTTATTAAAATCACATCTAATGCCCCATTTCAAACTTAGGACATTCGAGGGTGCTGTGATTTCGCATCAACATTAACTATGCCACTTCACTAGCTTTGTAGGTGGTCTTCATCAGAGAAAAATGAGCCACTTTTGTCAATTTATCCACCATGACCATGATGGCATCTTGGTGGTATCTCGACGTCGACGTCGGTAACCTAACTATGATGTGCATAGAAATGGTGTCTCATTTCCACTTCGGCATAGCGTGAGGAAAAATTAGGCCATCTGGATGCTAATGCTCGACCTTCACCTTCTTATACTCTAAAAAGCATGATACGAACTAATCCACATCTCTCCAAATTCCTCTCCAATGGTACAACTGTCTCAAGGTGGCATGCATCTTCTTCACCATGGGATGGGATGAATAAGGTACATGATGAAGCTCACAAATTTCCTATCTCAAGCCTCCATCTCTAGGAAAATATATCTTAGCTCGTGTGCCGAGAAGGTCATCTGTCTCAAGTGAAAATCCATCAAACTTCCCCTCAAGGGGTCTCTCAAACTCAATATTTTCTATGGCTACAAGGTAGAAATTGTCGTTAGAAAGCTTCTATAAAATCCTATTCCAAAAATATGTACCCACTTTGAAGTTTCCATTACCATATATCTTCACCTACTCAAGGAGTCTATAACCATGTTCTCCTTCCCCTTCAAATTCTCTATCTCCATGTCATACTCACAAAGAAACTCCATCCAATGCCATTGATGAGCGGTGAGATTGAGTGTATGAAGAGGTGGTGATGACTCAAGTGATCATTCCCGAGTGTGAATCTTTGACCAAGAAGGAAGTTTCTCCACCGAACCAAGGCATGCACAATTTCTAAAATCTCAAGATCATGAGTCAGATAATTTATCTCATATTATTTGATTTTGCAAGACTCAAATACAACCACTCTTCCCTCCTACATCACCACACCTCCAAGTTCTGCCATAAAAGAATCTATACAAATGAAGAACTCACCTTGAGGATATGACAACGCAAGAATAGGTTCTATCGTGAGGCATTCCTTCGCCTCTCGAAGGCCTACTCACATATATCTGACCATACAAATTTATTTCCATTCCGTTTGAAGGGAAGTGATGGGGTACATAGCTTGAGAAAATTCTTGTACAAATCTCCCGTAGTATCCTACCAAACCAATGAATTTATGCACCTCAATCTCACTAGTGGGTGCTGGCCAATCCATAATAGCTCGGATCTTTGAAGGATTGACTGCAATATCTTCCCTAGAAATTATGTGGCCCAATCTTGAACCTCTGTCTCAAATAACGCACACTTCTCCAGGTTCCCATAAATCTACTACTCATAAAGACACCTTTGAAGAACTTGACAAAGATGCTCCTCATGTCCTCACGCATGCAAGTATATCATAATTCATTCAAGGAATATGAGGACAAAATTATCTAAAAATGTCTTGAACACTTCATTTATCAAGCTAATGAACAATGCGAAGAATTCGTTAGACGAAAAGGTACCACTTTGTGAACTCATAGTGGCCATACCTTGTATGAAAAGAGGTCTTATGAATATCTACCTCTGTGATCCTTAAGTAATGATACCCTAACTTAAGGTATATCTTGGATAAAAATGTGCCCCCCTTCATCTGATCAAATAAATCATAAATGTGCGGAAGGGGATTTAATGATTCTTGATCGTTACTTTGTTTAGTTGGCGGTAATCAATACACAACCGGAGGGGTCCGTCCTTCCTTAAAAAAATCACCGGTGCTCCCCTAGGGGATACACTAGCATGGATTAGGCATTTCTCCAGAAGGCCCTCAATCTATAACTTGAGCTCACATAGCTTAGGGGTAGTCATCCGATAAGGTTCTCGGTGAGATAGGCTCTGCACCTTGAACTAAATCTATGTGGAAATCTATCTCACATGGGGACGTAACCCTGTAGCTCGCCTAGAAAAACATTGAAAAACTCTCTCAGTAAGAGATGGTCATCAAGGGATGCTCCACTAGAATCATCCTCAGATATATCACGAATTATAACAGTATACATCTCATAACCTTGTTGCACACACCGCTTAAGTTGCATAGTGGAGATGGTCTAGATGGAAACGAGCCTCCTAACTCCTATCACTAACTCGACTCATAGATCATCTGTAAAATTAATAGTCTTATGGTAAGATTCCACTCTAGCTATGTTTGTAGACAACCATTCCATTCCCAAGATGAATCCATAAGAACCCATAGGAATGATACGAAAATCTGATGTAGTGGTAAAGGGTCCCAAATCCACTACACACTCCTTAAGTAAGGAGTCTACAAAACTCTTTACTCAAGAAGCCCTCTCAATATACAAACCAAGACCCTACCTAACTATCACCACCCTGCAATGCTCTATTAAGGATGGTAAATAAATCAATTAGATGAACATGAATCAAGAAATATAGAGGCAGAAATACCACCAATACTACCTGTCATCTCTATCATGGTACTCTTGTGCTCAGCCTGGTGGTTCTCAACCGCTGCATAGATTTGATGGTTTCCTCCCATGTCACCAATAGTAGGCTTTGAAATATGTGCCTTACCCTTGTTACTAGGGTTCTTTGGGCACTCTCTCTAATGATGTCCATTAATGCCACAACCATAACAACTTCCTGGTCCTCTCCATTGATATCCAGCTCCAGCCCAACTCTCTGAGGTCTATGCTATGGATCCCGATGATCTAGATATGGAATTGTTATCCAAAATTCACCCCCAAGGTAAATTTTGATAACATGCATCAAATTCTTTAGTCCCAAGCAATTATATTGATTCAAGGCAAAGCATCATGTTGCTGGGGTCCCCTCAGATTTTTTCTAACTCCCCTGGCCAAGAAAGAAAGAGCAAGCTCTGAAAAAATGTGAAAAGGTTGCAGAAGACAGGCTCGGGCCAGGAAAAATCACGAAAAATGGCTAAGTCTTAGTCTCCGGGACAGCCGGGACAAAAGTACGCGAGGGACGCGTGGGACGCGAAAGCGTGAAATGGGCGAAGGTTCGTCCGGGACAGCTGGGACAAAAGTACGCGAGGGACGCGTGGGACGCGAAAGCGTGAAATGGGCGAAGGTTCATCCGGGACAGCCGGACAAAAGTACGCGAGGGACGCGTGGGACGCGAAAGCGCGAAATGGGTGAAGGTTTGTCCGGGACAGCCGGGACAAAAGTACGCGAGGATGCATGGGACGCGAAAGTGCAAAATGGGCAAGGTTCGTTCAGGACAGCTAGGACAAAAGTATGCGAGGGACGCGTGGGACGCGAAAGCGCGAAATGGGCGAAAGTCTCCGGGACAGCCGGGACAAAAGTACGCGAGGGACGCGTGGGACGCAAAAGCGTGAAATGGGCGAAGGTTCATCCAGGACAGCCGGGACAAAATTACGTGAGGGACACATGGGACGCGAAAGCGTGAAATGGGCGAAGGTTCGTCCGGGACAGCCGAGACAAAAGTACGCGAGGGACGCGTGGGACGCGAAAGCGCGAAATGGGCGAAGGTTTGTCCGGGACAACCAGGGACAAAAGTACGCGAGGGACACGTGGGACGCGAAACCGCGAAATGGGTGAAGGTTCGTTCGGGACATCCGGGACAAAAGTACGCGAGGGACACGTGGGACGCGAAAGCGCGAAATGGGTGAAAGTCTCCGGGACAAACGGGACAAAAGTACGCGAGGGACGCATGGGACGCGAAAGCACAAAATGGGCGAAGGTTCATCTGGGACAGCCAGGACAAAAGTATGCGAGGGACGCGTGGGATGCGAAAGCACGAAATGGGCGAAGACAGAAGAGGAAAAGTCAACGTTTGACCTGCGAAACTTCAAACGGCCATAACTTTTGACTCCGAGCTCCGATTTTCACAAAATTGGACTTTCTGGAACGAGCACGACGTCCTCTATGCCACAAAAACTGGATTTCTTATTTTTAATGAGGGTAGATATATTTAATTAAGAGAAACATATTCGGCTCCAGTCAGTTAATGTTCATTCCCGTCAAATGACAGAAAACGCCTGCCAGACCCAAAATAGCTGCCCGCACTCAGAAGGCCATAACTTTTGCATTTCTCAACGAAATTGCACAAAATTGGTACCGTTGGAATCATGGTTCCGAGCCCGATGCACAGAAATCAAGAAATTCCAGATTTGATAAGAAATTAATTGATTTTTTTAAGAAAACGTGGCCAGGTTCAGAACAGTGTTTTATTTGGTAGCTGGGAGTGCAATTAAGAGGCATGGTCATCATTCTTTCTCTGCTGCAGCACATGGGACAGTATGGGGAGCCTTTTTCAAGTAATATACAATCATTTCACTCAATTTAATGCTTCTTATAGGTGGTTGAAGGACAGATTTCGGGATTTCCATTTTCCCTTCTCTTCTCCTTCTCATTTTTTCTATAAATTGGAGTGTTGGGCTCATTGTAAAAGGGAGAGAGTTTTTGGGTAGCAAAGCTCTCAAAATTGCTTTGTGAAGCCAGTGTGTTGCAGGCCCTTGTAGTGGACTCCTTGCATGGTGATCCAGGCCCTTATCTTGTAATAGACTGAACTGTGCATACCAGGAAGCAATAAAATACAAAGTTTGTGGATGTATCTTCCCCTGCTGTGTTTTCTTGCATTCTTCTTGCCCCTTTTATCTTTCTACAAGAATATTGTGTCTATTATTATGTTCTTGCAGGAATTCACTAACATTGTGTATGCTTGGAATATTGTTGTGAATGCATTTTGCTAGATTATGGTGAACTGTCATCACCTCTTCTAGTGTGCACTTTCCTCTGTATTTCACACATTTGGAGATTACTCTCACACCCTCCTTTTCTGGTGTATCACCGCTTTAGTGTAGGCTTTCATTTTATGTATTCTCTCTCCCTGGTCCCTTGGAAATTTAGATTAGAACAGTTAGCTTATCCTGCATTAGAGTAGATTGTGGCAGGTAGTTTAGGAGCAAGAACCAGCTTTCTCTGGAGGTCTGTCTCAAGTAGCAAGTCCCACAACTTGGAGATAGTACCCATGTTATCCAATCACACTGTGAGTTCAAATACATGCACAGGGGTGCTGTGATTCGGGGATAACAGGAATTATAAGGTCGATCTTGAAGAGCTCCTCTTGACCGAGATCTCGCCGCACCATGTGTCCTAATGGGACCCCTAGGAGGAGGTCCCATACTCTACCCCCCCCTCTATGAGTCGAATCTCTGAGGAGGTCTTTAAGATGGTCATGTCTACTACTACTACTGATATTGAGGTGGTTATTGTTTTGGCTTGAATGAAGACTGTATTGAACCCTTTCCACCATGAGGAGGAGGGTCTAGGCCCCTTGACCTGTTATCCTACATCTACTAGATTTGGATCTAAACTTTATCCCTAGCCGATTGCATCCTTCCCCATGACTCCTCTACAATATAGGCCTTCTCCACAGGCGTCTACTAGGGTCTATGGGTAGTGAGTGCGTACCACACCACCAAAATCCAAATTCAGATCCGCTAATGAACTCCGTGAATCCATACCTACTCATCCCGCATATAGTCTACATCTTTGGAGTAGGTCCAGGAATTGACTCTCATACTTAGTTACAATCATAGATGCCTGACGGAGGTTGTAGAACTTGTCTATTCATTCGAGAAAGAACCTCCAAAGTAAGTACCTACTCTGAACCACTCCTCAAAGTGCTCCCACGTAGCGCCTCTCGAATCAACATGGAGCTTCTAATCGTTGGTCTTCAACACGACACCCGCTCCATCCCTCACAAGATGGATCGCAACACGAGCTTTTATGTTGCTAGTGCAAGGGTAGAGCTTGAAGCACCCACTAAAGCTCACCATCAAGGCCTTAGCCAGAAAAACCACATTTATCTCTAGAATAGTGAGATATTCATAGCTTTAGGATCTCCCTGATATGTTCTATAAATAATGTCTCGATGACTCCCATGTCTCTCTACATGCTCCTCCCTCTACCAAGGGCTCTGATATCTATCCATATGTCCTGAAATCATGTCTCCATGTCCTCTCTATGGTGACTCTTCCCTAGCTGACTCCATGCGGAAGTTCTCTACCCTATGTTCCTCGTTGTGTCAAGGAGATGCATGATCATGAACTGATGGTTCCATATCATGTCTAGCAAGTTGTCTCTGCCTAAGGACTCTTCATTGTCTTGAAGCATCTATAAAATATGAGGTAGAATGGCCACTACCACCTAATCTGGAGGTGGAAAATGTAGATCTATGTGAAAGGAACCCTCATCTGGTCTCGCACCTCCTACCAAATCGAGGCGAGAGCTAGTCCATCATTCTAGGTTTTATTCTAGTTTTCTATTTTTCTATATTATATAATTATCAGACAGTGTGGTTTTCTAGGTTTGAAGGAAAAAAATTATCACTAGGTTAAAATTTTCATGTCTTGTGTTTTCTAGGTGTGCCCAAGGGTCCAAGATTTGAACCCATGACTCTGATACCAAAGTGTAACGCCCATAAAAATGACGTTCTAGGAACACGTTAAAACCCTAAACACTTAACCTGAAAGTTGCGGAAATTTTTTTTGTTTAAGTTATAAGGTTACAAGGTTGTCAACCCCTAGTGTGCATTAAATTAATTTTCACTAATAATATTTAATTTACAAAGGATGGACCAGGTCTAGGTTACATGATTAAATATTCTTAATTTATCTCTAAGGTCAAATAATTTAACATTCAATTAGGGAGTTGTCATAATTTAAATTTTCTTGGTTAAATGTTTTTCTCCTCCTTAACTAACATTCACACCCTAATAATTTACCTCAAACTTAGTTACTTTAGTTCCATTATCTTAATAGCTTAAAATCCCATTTCATTTATTTTCTAAACATACTAGGAACCTACTTAATGAATTTAGGCCAAGGTGTTTAAATAGATCCATTCACCCATGTACACATACCTTTAAATTTATTTAAAACATATATAATATACGTTCTACCAACAAATGTAGGGTTGATCCTCAACCCTTGGATAAATTTAATTTTGGCCACTAGATCCTAAGGTTCCAAACTAACCCTAAAAATTCCTTATGTTTTCTTATTTAATCCCTTTCATTACCCAAGTCTCCTCATTTGGTCACTTTTCCTTTGTTTAATTTGTAGGTTGGAGAGAAGGAAGCCATGGAACAAGAAAGGAAGAACTATGGAGGAATCTACAAATGATTTCTTAGTTTAGTCTAGGTTGTAGATTTATCATTGTAATTTCTTTCATTCAAGGATTGAAAGGTTTTACTTTCCAAATCTGATTTTATTACCAAATTATTTGTATTTTAAATTCTCTATTTGGGGTAAAACCTACCTCCATTAATATGTATGAGATTGGGTACTTTTAATTAACCATTTGAATATTTATTTTCTTTGAACAATGAAATTTAACCATTATTTGATTTTTTTACATTCTTAAATTTTAGTTTAGACCAAGTTAAAATTTTCACAGAATGGATTTACGTGTTCTACAATAATTGGCATAACTTCCATCCAAAGTAGTCCATGTCCTAGGACTACCGCCCTACCCGGGTGATGAATCAAGAATCACTACCTTTCTATATCAACGGTTCCGAGACCAACACCTTGGCCGAGTGGTGGTTACATGACCATTTCTCTGCACACGGCGCGGTCCTATTCCTTAGGAACAAAACCTTCAAATCTGAGATTTTCTAAAAAAACAAAAGTCACTAGTGTGTTTTAAAGGTCATTCTAAACTTAATTTTATGCGCCTAAAGTTTCCATTTGTAAGATTTAACTCCATTTATTCATTCCATATTAAAATTTTACTCGGTTTAAATCATTTTCTATTTCAATAGCAATAACAACAACTATAAAATCCTTTTCATTTTTTTCAACAATTTTTTTCAAGTCCAAAAGTAAAATAAAGAACTAAATCTACTTCTAATATTGTTATTTTTTCTTACTAAAAAATGCAACATTTCAACATAACAATATACTTCAAATTTGTTGCCTATTTCCATTTCCACTATAACCATTCATTCATGTAACTATAAAAAAATTATTCTATGCATACACTATTAACATCTTACAACTTCTATATTTCTTCTTTCTCATTTACCATAATACACTTCACAATGAAAGTAAACTTTCTTTCTCACAATACAACTTTCAACTAAACTTTTAAACATGATTTCCATTTTGATTATTTTCTTTCCATACTACAATTTAAAGAGAAAGGAAATTTTACAACTCTTCAATGAACTTCCTTCAAATAATATTACAACTTACAATACAACATTTCCTTTAAACAAAATACAATATTACAAGTCTTCCACCTTGAGTGGGAATAACAAGAAGGTTTTCTCACAAGGAAGGATTTCTTTTGGACACCAACAATGCTCTAAGTTTCACATCACCAAAAATATCTCCACAATTTACTCACTTGATCACAAGAAAAAAAAAGGGGGAGAGGTAACACTCTCCACCCAACCAATAATCCAATGAAGAGAAGAAGCCATCCTCCTCATTATCCCCCGAGCCCCAACCACATTGCAATGAAAAATGGATCCAACTCATGGAAACAAAACAATATTCCACATCACAATACAAAGATTTCAAAACCATACCAAAACACAAACAACTCAAACTACAATCACAAGAAGAACTAACAAAATATACAAGGATTCAAAATGCAAAAGCCAAAGGAGAAAAGATCTATGGGGAGGTCACTTATGCCTCCCAATGGGAAATAGGTTCCCACCTTAAAACCCTCCAATATACATCTCAAACCCCTATACACTCTTATTCCTCCCTCAAGAACCTCTTATGCCTCCCACATTCTCTTATGCCTCCCTACAATCTCTTATGTCTCCCTCATAAAAACAAAGTAAGAAATGCAAGCATTTTCTTGTCCAAGGTGGGGCACCCAACCCAACTCCATCCAAAACATGAAATAAAATTTTATGCCTCCCTACATGTAAGATCCCCATATTCCCCTCCTACATCACATTTAGGTAATCTACCCAAGCACCCAACAAGCATACGTAAAAACATACAAATATACACAATATAAAAGAAAGCATTTAACAAGAGTGTAGCTCTACCTTTCCATGGTAGAGATTGTTCTAATAGTAATAAACCAATCTCTTCAAGCTCTAAATAATCACCAAGAAGCTCCAACAAGATTCATGACCACTCTAAAATCCTCCAACTCCTAAAATTCAAGAGCACAAAAGAAATGAAGTAACCCCTAAACAAGAAAAAGAACTTGAATAAATAGAAAAGGGAGAGAGGAGGGTGAGGTGGATCCATGTAGGATGCCACATCACTCATCCTCAATTCCACCTCATAAGTCAAACCTCAACCCCAATGCACAATAAATTGGTGGCTGAGAGGAATAAAAATTACTTACACACACAAACGAAGCCAACACCCCCCAAGGACAAACTTTAATTACATGTAAGAAAGTACCTCAAAATTTTACCTTTTTTTCTTCACAAAACACATAATGTGGTCTATTTTTACTCCCCAACCTATAGGTAGGGTTATTATAGTAATTTAAGAGGTGTGAGACAAGTTTGACTTGTCCAAAAATTGCCTCAAAAATTGGCCCTTAAGGCCGAATCCGAATTTTCATGAAGGGGTAGAGTGTTTAACACTCAAGATCACAAGCACTTAACTTACAACACATAATCCAAGAGCCATCTAATCTAATAAATTAATTCTTTTGACCCATCCATATTTAGTTTAGTAAAATGATTAATTTACTAATCTAGACATAAATACAAAATTAATAAAAGGAGAACACATAACTTTAAAAATCACATAAAAATTAAATAAATAAAACTAAATAAAAGAAAAACACACAAACCCTTGGTCACAATTGAGGTAATCCCCCATGGGAACCCCTAACAAAATTCAAACAAACAAAAACAAAAAAATTAAATGTTGCAATTGTGACCATTGTTGAATTCATCTAGCAATCCAATGTTGTTTGTCTCCAATACCCCATTGTTTGTTGTGATAATCTTTACCTACAAAACACATAATACCTCCTATGTCCTCATGGCCACATCAAAACATCCAAGATAAAATATGCAAAATAAATCCCCAATCATTTACATATGAATCAAATCATCATCCGGGCAACTAACGTTATAATTTACAATTTGTAACAACATATTGATTCTACATCTCATCAATATAAATAGGATCACAAAAAGTATATTTCAATTGTTAAGGTCTACTCAATATGACAAAATTATCGCATGTCAGAAATATATAACCCTATCAACAACATATCATCATCAATATAAAATGTCTCGATAATCCACACACATGATAATAGTAATTGAATCCAACAATAGTCTCACTATCTCAAACATCTAACATCATGCTAAGTCAAAATAATACAAAATTTCCATAAGTATAGTCAACAGTATCCAAATCAATAGTAATAAGTGTCGAAGGGAAGTGGGCACTACAAAAGAATCAGAACTTTATCCTTATGAAGAAAATTACTCATGTTCCCCTTGATCTGCAACTATTTCTTCACTTGATACAAGTATGATTTGAATTTGCACTTTATCTCATTTCGTACATACTGGTGGCTTCTGTAGCTAGATATTTGGAAATGAAAACTATTTTGTTACTTGATGAGGTTCCCCATCCCAGTAAGAATATAAATGAACCTTTGCATCACTTTTTATTTTCTAAACATTACTATAGTTGGGCCCTTGTGATGACATGAATAAATTTTTTACTCATGAAGCGTGCTAAATATATAATTTGAGCATTTGTACTTGCTTCTATGTCATACCTATTTATTAAAACTTACTATAGATTTTGATACTCACTACACTTTATTCTTTACAATACTCATGATTGTACTTGATCAAGGCTTTGTTCCTTGCTTGCATTTTCCTATTTCTATTTTAATGATAGCTTCTTAAGCATAGTAAATTCTATACTTGATGATTTTACAACTTAAATAAGTTACTTTTTCATAAAATTCAAAAACTATACTTAAGTATTTAAAAATTGAAGCTAATCTTGAATGAGTGGCATTCTTAATTTATATTTCTTATTGCTTTTAATGATGATGAAGATATGTGAACTATCTTCTTGAATGGTTGTATATTTTGATGTTATCTGTACTTTGTCATCCTACAAGTTGTTCTAAGTTTCTTGATTGAAATGAATAAGAGGTTTTGCTTAATGATTTCCTTTCATTTAAGAAAATATACCTATGGCCACATGAATTCTTTTTGTACATGCATAACTGATTCTAAAATAATATATAACAATGGATTTAGGTTGACTTTGAATTCATCTTACTTTTAATCTGTGATTTCTTGATAAGCTATGGTATTTAGATCATTTATGTACCTATTGTACTTATAATCTGTACTTCCTAAATGCATTCGTTGTTTTATTTAATTCTTAAATCATTCCTTTGAAATATTCTTAACAGATTGTCTACTCATATTTTCTACACTTGTTCTTCATGACTTATCCAATCTTGGAAGTTGGTTCTCCTCTTTAGTGTGTTGTAACTTGCTTTGCATATTACTCATTTAACCATGATACTTGTATTTTTTTCTCCTGTCAATCTTGAATATGATACACTCTTTATACAGAAGTTTTCCTTGAACTTTCTTTATCTTCATGGATGCAATGTATTTTATTCTATTGAAGTGTTGAAATATTTTACTATACTTGCAATGGAGGAAATGTCTTCTTCTGAAAGCTTGATGCTTTTATTCTATTGATGTATGAATTTTGATGTATCTTGAATCTTGTACCTTGAATAGGTGACCCGGTCTCTTAGAGGAAATTTGTAACTCTATATGCTTTTCTATATCAACCATTATATTTTGATTCTTCCACTTCACTTCTTTGAAAATTTTCACATTTACAGTTTTCCTTTAATGTTTGAAATGACTTATTTCTTACTTGAATGGAAAAAATCATGCAACTATCTCTTCTAATATGCATTGTAACTATTGATGCATAATCACAACACCCTTGAATTTCTGCAACTTGATGAGTTGAAAATCTTAGTATGATTACATGACATGGATATTTTCCAAAAGTGTGGGACTTTGTAATCAAGAAAAATCTCTTGATGAAGGTTATTTCATGTTCCTCTATTCTGATGCACACATCCAAATTATAGAAGATCTACTCTAAAATCTACTCAAATTTTCCAAGGAGATAGGGTTGAATAGATTGCAAGAAAAATACCTAAACTAACATAGGTGATACACCAAAATGAATACTAAACACCTTATTTTCCATTAAACACAAACCATAAAAATGTAATAAAACCACCATGCACAAATAACCAGATTGCAATAATAGATCGGGAGATGCAATGAACATAAGAGAGTGTTGAAAATCATCCACAAATGTTTTTATTGCTCCAAATATTTGATACAATGCATTACAATGGCCAAGAGGAAAAATTGCATTTTATAGTTTAGATGGGAGATTTGAACTCCATAAGATCACTTACAGACAAGGGAAGAAGGGAGGGTGCAAAACCAAATTCTCAAACCTTTTGAAAACGCCCTTAAAATATATAGGAAGAATGACAGAGAAAGAGACAAGTATTCAAATTATTTCTCTAACCACTCTAAAATGTATTGAATTATCCTACATTAATGATGGGTTCTCTTTACGAAACCCATGCCTCCATATACTCTTCCTTGTTTGGAAAGAAAGGAAACACATACTTCATTATTGTTGTAGGTGAGAAACTTATAACATCCTCTTAAAATGGTGGACTATATTTCTTGATTTTGAATAACTTAGTTGTGTAGATGAGACTGTAAGCTTTCGAAAAACTCCTTTCTTATGAAAATCTGAGCTCCCAGGTAAAACGTTATGGCCATATGAGGCTCGGGTGTGATTCTTCAAAAAAAAAAGTGAGTTCTTGATCTTTCCTTTCAAAGTTTGAAATGCATCCAACCTCTAAAATATTGAAATTTATACTTTTATTCATTTGGGTTTTGAAGTTGGGCTAGTGTTCATCTATTTGGGCTCTTGAGAGTTTCGAATGTTTGAAAATCAAAATTCTAAAATTTCAGACTTTCAGAACTTTAGAATGTTTTTCTTTCAGACTCGTGACACTATTCATCCTCCAAATTGATGTGAGAGTTCTAAAACCTTGAAAATTATGCCACGTTGACCCGAAAAAAGTTTGAATTTTTTAAAATCTTAAACCTTTTGTGTTTTGAACTTTCGGGATTTAAGACATTTTTGGTCACTTTTCCTGTTTTTCTGGTGAAGACTTCGAAACTCTGACTTTCGTATCTCCAAAACTCTGAAACCTCAAAGTCTAAATTTCAGACTTTTGAGATTTTAGACATTTTTGGTGATGGACTATTTTCATTTTTCATCCCTTCGCACCAACCAAAATATCCAAAACTTGAAAGTCTGAAATTTTGGACTTTCGAATTTTGAATTTCAAGCTTTTGCTCATTTTAAATTTTTTTTACCTCCTTGTCTCCAAATTTTCAAAAATGAGAACTCTAAAAAAATTGAGCCTTTCTCCATTCTTCAACTTAAGCTTTGATTTTCTTTGATGTTCCATTTCCATTGTTGATCTTACTCGCAACTTTGATTTTTGGAATTGAAATGTGAGCTCTCATGACTGAACCAACCTCTCCATTTCCTCTTGTACAAGGTAACATTTGATCAATTTATTCCCAAGGGGAAAAATTCGATAACAGTAACTCTTTCTATTTCTATATTATCTACTAAAATCTCGGTTACATTCTTCTTTCATAACATTATGAACTTGTGAGTTATTCGATTTTACATAACATAAGATGGAAGTCATTAAACTCTATCTTTATGAAATATTTATCTAAGAGTGAGGACTTTGTAGGAAATGTTTTTAATATCTTCTTTGATGCAACCTATACCTACACACTTAAGAAAATAGTTATAAAATATTTGAGGATTTTTGGCTCTTTATGTTCCATATTTTTTCTTTTCTCTTTCTTATTCTATAATGATTTAGAGAATCATATGTATGTCTGCACAATACTTGCTCTTATCAATTTTATATTTGTCTTTGATGTACCTTATGCTTATGATATTTAGAAATCCATCTGCATGTAGTTAGATAGTACATGAGTACAGATCAAACCCTGAGCTCAATATTGATTCCTTTTCTTTTCATTTTTCAGGGCACATTGTGGATTGCTAGGAATTTGGATGAAAGATGGAGCTAGAGATGAAGTGAAGAATACTTAGAAGAAAAGCCCAAGGAAATGATGGGTTTCTTCTATACTCTTTTACTTTTAACTTCATGCACATGTACTTCTTTCTTTAGTAGTTATGAGTTACATCCCATGGCTTGTGTGGGAAACATTGTATTTCTTCATGAATAAATAACATTAATTTATGTAAGAATCGAGTTGTATGTTTCTTTACTGGATTCTACTTTATGATGATAGGGATATTGATTTTATAGTGAAATAAACTAGTCAATCAAGTAATTAAATGTATTTAACATGCATAAATAATGATTTTTGAAGTACTTGTAACTTTAATAATGAGTCTCACTACATGAAAAATGTAACTCTATTTTTCATTACTAAGTTTAATCTTTCGCATAAACTATAATTCTCACCTTCGTCAAGGAAATGCATTCATCCTTTAGTGATTTTGTGTTTATTTATTGAAGATTAACACGGAATGGAAGTCTATGTCGGTGTTACATTCTGTAACAACATACATAGCTGCGCATTTACATGTAGTTAAGAAATTGCTGCAAATGAAAACATAATAAAACGTAATGCATCCCCTACTTAGGTCCATTTAAACCATGCCATCCATCATACATAAGTTTTGAGTTTCCCATTTTTACACAAGTGCAAAAATCATAAATATTTCTGGTGATCCTATCGGGAAAGCTTTATGTTAGCTTATAGACCAGTGCCATGCTCTTGTCCATTAGGCATGGAGTTAAAACATATAACCAAAACTACCTTTCCAAAAAAACAAACTAACGTTGGGAAAAGATCTGGTAATATAGATCACATGCACGAATGCGCTTTATTAAATTCAAAAACATTCCAATGTGCATGTACTACAGCAATTGAAAGGGAAATCCTACTCTAACCAAACACTTTTAGATTTTCAATAATAGTGTTTAAGAAGCATACCATTCACATGAATGGGAAGTTCCTCTCTGTTCACCTTGAAAGATGAAAAGTATTGTGTTCTTTGCAAGTTGAAATCATGTAGGGACCACTCTAGATTGTAAAAATATTGTGTGGCTTTATGGATTTCCACGATTAGCAACCCATTTTAACATAATGTCTCCTTCATTGAGACTATGAACTTATCATTCTTATAAAATGTTTTCTTGATCTATTTTTTATACTTTTCCATGTTCATATGAGCTTGAGCTCTTATCTCTTAAAGATACATTAATTCTACATAACAAACCCACAATGGTTCATTCTCAAGTATTTCCATTTGATGTAGTAAATCCAATGTTGGAAACTCAGTGAGATGGGAATTCTTGTCTCTCTTCCATAAACAAGATTGTATAGTGAATTGCCAATTAACCTTTTAGGAGTCACTCTATCACTCAAAGTGCTTGAATTTAACATCGAGATGCCAAGCTCTTTGGTTGTCCTTGAGTGTTCTTTTGATGATCATCAAAATATTTTTGGTAGTACTTTCAGCTAATCCATTGCCTTGTAGGTAATTATTAGATGAGGTAATTAAATAAATTTCATGCTTGATAGCCCAATCTGTTACCTTTGCACTAAGAAATGCTAAGGCATTTTATGAAATGATAGTTGTTGAGACACCAAATCTACAAACTATTCCTTCACAGAATGATAAGATTGAAGTCTGTTTATCTTGTTTTAACATTATTTCTTCATTTCATCATGAAAATTAATTTGTAGCAGTCAAGATCCACTTGTGTTCTTGTGACGAAGGTGGATTTATCATGCCAATGAACCAAGACCCCATAGGATGAATGGCTGATCCAATGAAATAGGCTGTTTGGGGAGTGAACATAGCTTTCCTTTCCAATAAATAAAGCACATTTCTTACACTTTCTAATCCATTCAATGTATTCCTTGAATATGTTTGGGCTAATATTAAGTATCTTTCATAAATTGTAAGGCTATAGTAGGTGCTGAAAAGTGACCTCTTAGAGGTCCTTCATGAAATTCGGATAATAGTTGCTGAATTCTATAAACATTAATATGTTGAAGAAAAATTCCATTTATATCTCTTTTAAACAACATACCATCAATGAAACATAAGGTATAAATTGTATCCTAAAGTATCTTTGTTTATTCTTGTCCATACCTTCTAGATAAGTTTCATGTTGTAAGTAATTAACCAAATAAGTCATCCATATTGATTCCTAAACTTCTTGAGTAAGTTCGGTTTTCGATTTTCTTATTGTACCATGATATTTGACTATTGACATGTAATTTCAACATGTTGTTCCTAATCTTGTAATTCTCAGTAGCCTACTCTTTTTCCAAATAAGCAAATAAATGTTCACACAAACCCTTTCCTTGAGCTATTTTTACAATGTGGATGTCAGCATCATAATCCATAACCTTCATAATCCAGCCTTCTCTCTTCTCATTCATCTCTTTATTCAACAAGAATGCTTTAACACTTGGATGAGATAAAAATACACGTATCTTATTATTGGAAAGAATGCACTTAAAGTTTTTAATTCTCTAACTACTTAAAGTAATTGTTTCTCAAGGAATGTGTACCTTTTCTCATAGTCATCCAAAATTTGTTCGAAGAAAGTAATTGGTTGTTCAATGGTTTCATTATTAACTTTGAGTTAATATATCTAAAATAGTTTTAGCTCCTACAAGTGCATACATTGTAAAATCCTTATCAAAATTTGGATTTACAAGAGTAGGAGCTTGTGAAATAGCTAACTTGATGGCCTCAAATCATTTTCTTCCTTCGATGGTCCAAGAGAAGGTCTTATCTTTCTTTAACATGGTTGTTAATGGCTTGACTAATGCTACAAAATATGGAACAAATATTCTAACAAAGTTGATTTTTCCAAGAAAACTTTGTAGTGTTTTCTTATGATGAGGCAAGGATAGCTATGAAATATCTTCAATTATGAAAGTATCAATAGCTAAACCTTGTCTAGAAACAATATGACCAAGCAATTTACGTTGATGTACCAAAAAATGGACTTTTTGGGATTCAAATATATACCACACTATCTGCAAAGATGAAATGTCTACCTCTAATACATTATATGTTTATCATAATTATTTGAAAATATTGTGACATCATCTAAGTAAAATAGTATGCATTTATTTAAAAAACTCTTAAAATCCATGTCCATTGCACGTTGAAACGTTACACTGGCATTTAAAAGTCCAAAAGCCATTCTTTTGTAAGCATAAGTACCCCACTTTTTGGAGAAGGATGTTTTGTATATGTCTTCTTCATGCACAAGGATATGATTGTATCCAATATAAAATTCCAAAAGAGATAGTCTTTCTAAACCCAAAACTGCTTTCTAAAAATATGATCCATATTGGGTAGCAGACAATGATCTTTTAATGAAGATTTATTAAGATCTCTAAAATCAACACATAATTGGATTTTTGCATGCTTTTTTCGAACAAAAATAATATTATCTACCAAACTTGAATGCTTAACTGGAAATATAATACTTGATTCGATTAGTTTGGAGAACTCTTTTCTCCTCAATGGTTCAATCTTTAGATTTATAGGCTTTTTTTTTTACCTAACTAGCTTGGAATTTGGTTGTAACTCTATTGTATGTCAAGATAAACTTGGATCAAATCCTATGATATCTTGGTATTTCCAAGCAAAACCATCTCTGAATTCTTTACATAAATCGATAAATGTCTATTTTTTAGCTGAGGAACATACCTTTCTGATAAATAGCTTCTTTCCATCATCCACAAATATCTCCTCATGGTTATCTGCGTGAGTAGAACTATTTCCTTTTTCTTTTCTTAACTGATCATCAGAACTGAAAATATATTCTAGTGTGATCAATCCTTAATGCAACTTGTTTGTTTTAAACTAAACAATCTGGTCACCATATAAGTGCTACAATTTTTCTTGATTTACTATATAAAATTCACCTTATTGCTATATAGAACTGCAAATTTGTTCATCATCTTCGAAAACTTGCCATTTTATTTTCATTATCGAGGCCAAGGTCTAATAATCAACTTGACATGTGGTTGTACTTTGTTTTCTTTATCTATTATAAAACATCAAAGATAGCACCAACTCCTTCAATTTGGTCTCGCATGATTGTTTTCAACTCTTGGAATAGATTACATGTTAATAGCATCAAAATCATCCATTAAGTCTGAAATTCTATGTTTTTATGTTTTCAGCAATGAATTCATACACACATTAAATTTTTTCACTTGATTAATCACTAACTCTAAATCACCAAAAACTTGTAAAGTGTTTTTCTTTTTTGACCCATTGCAAGTCATTACTTAATGCTTCGTACTCATTCAAGAGAACTACGAGACTTAAAGTTAAAAACTACCTTTCATTTGGAGGGGAAGTAAGCATAAAACCTGCACCTTTTCCTTTATTGTTTTTATCTCCATCGAAGTGAAGCTTCAGTTGGTACCCAAATTGATTCTCCCTCAGAAGTTGAGTAGAATCACGGGCTTGGCAAAGAAGCTTAGAGACAAAAAGAGCATGTAGTGTGTCGTTTTATAGCTGGATATGAAATGTAGCTTGCTCTTTTTCACTCATATGTGGAGAAATGGGTAGCACCCTCAAGAGGCTTTGACCTATCCTCACTACTTTATGGTTGTGCCTTTCAACCAGGGTGAGAGGACCCTTTTTTATCATGTTGTTTCTAGAGAAGATGGAGATGACATTCCTTGTGAAGTATTAAGATGACCTTGAAGAAAATATGATCAATGCAACAAAACCTAACTATCACGAGTTGTCACTCTAGATAATGGAGATATTTTCTAAGCAAGGTTCAAGCCACTTAAAGACAATGAAAACTGATTGTTTTTACATGTTTTGGTAGTAAAAATATGCATTTGTATACATACATGACAAATAGGGGTAGTATGGGTATGATTAATTTTTTTGAATGAATTTTGGTGAGAGGTGAAGCATGATAAAGTTGATTATACCAAATATTTGAGAAATTTTACAAAAAATTGAAAGCTCAAACAAAAAAATGCTTTCAGAGTAGCTAGGGTGTTCCTTTAACAAGAATATGTGCTTGATGGAGGCCCCGATCAAAACTTTTCACATAAACTTCAAGGATCCAAACTAAAGGATGAAATTGGAAAACATAACTAAACATTATCAATCTCTGTTTCATCACACCTAAAATACCCTCAAAGGATAGCAAACAATCTTATAGTCATGTTAGGAGTCACAATGATTTTAAACTTATTTATTTCATTATCGAATGAAATTGCAAATTCCACCAAACTATCACAAGGAAAAGATCTTATGTGATTCACATAGATTTCAATGTAAGAATGCAATGGGAACAAGAAAAACTACTTGCAGACTTTCAGAAATGAATCAAACACAATTTTTTCTCAAGAATAACAGATTAACTCGAGTTAAGTTAAATTTATCGCGGTGGAAAGTTTCTCGAACAATTTTAGAGATTTTCAATGCATGTACTCTCAAACCACATTGACATGACATGATCAAATTTAACACAAATGAGATAAACATGCTTCTTTAGATAGTTTCTCAGAAAGACGGGTTCTATCAAACTTTTCTCTTAGGAAATTAGTTTCTGACTCCTAACACTTCTACCTTCACAAAATCCTAACCCTTTTCATGGAAAAATCATGCCTATTTATAACATTTTACAATAGATCCTTTTCCCCAAAACCAGAGACATTGAGTGTACCAGTGTTTTCATGATATCGATCGTGATTCCCATAATCAAATATGTAAAATGTTTTCAAGTGCTCGGGGTAGATCTCTTAGAACATCTCCCATATTTAACTCCTTTATTTAATTGATAACTTTTCCCTTTAGTCTCCAACCACTTTCACCCCTAATCTATCCAATCTAGTTCCTTGCGTGCACGGGGAGAAAAATGAAAAATCATATCAAGCCCGGAGGCGATTTCATCTTAATGGTAAAGTACATCCCCGATTTTTCTCATCAAACCTAGATATCAACAGGTCTTTTGCGTGCGGAAAGAAAAATTTGGGCCAAATCTAACGATGATTTCATATTAATGGCAAGAGATGTTTAAAACTAGGACACTAGATTAATGTTCCTCTTCATTTGGCATGTAGGAGACTCCAAGAAATGATTCAAAATCATAAGAATATACATCCCTATGAGCTCTAGAGTGAAAATGGAAGAAAAATTAGATAGAGAGGCACATCATTTGTTGATTTCTATTTTGAATTTGGGTGTCCCACATGGGAGATCCATTTTAGAGAGGCATGTGGTTACTTTTTTCCTTTTACAACTTTTCAAAAAATGTAAATTTTTAACATTTTCTTCGCTCCTCCACCCTTGCGAAATGTGCCTGACACGTGTCCTAAAGTGGGTCCCAAAAGAACTGCGGCCAAATTCTGCCATTTCACCTCTTTTTTGGAAAAGGGAAAATTTACCAAATTTTCCCCCTACCTCCGCCCTTCCGCTTCTAGTCTCTTATGTGGATCCCAGTGGAACCACACTTCCCTTTTTACTTTTAACTCCCTTCTTCACAAAAGGAAATTTTTCCAAATTTCTCCTAAAGTCAAGACACCTCTGCCATTGACTTGGGAAATTTTTTGACTATTCTCTATTGGTTCCATGTGCCATTTTGATGTTTTAATCCTTTCGGTAACAAGAGAAAAAAATCCAAGTTGCCTCCGATGGTCTGCGCTTCCCCACCCCTTTGACTTTTCAAACTGCCACACATCACAATGGCGCATCTGAGATGGTCCCCAAAGTTGAGATCTTGATGAGTCTGGGCTCACCACTTGTCCTGGCCCTGTCAATTTTTTTTTTAAGGCTTAAAGCTCAGTGGAAGGCACCATGATTCAGGGTCTAAGGCAATCTCATTTGGCCATTGAAAATTCAAAGCAAAATGCAAAGTGAGCGGAGTCCTCCAAGTGTCCTACTAGCGCTTCTCTAAAATGAAATTCAAGGGTCAGTCCTCAAACATGCGTGGTCCCTCCATGTGTCATAGGCCTCTCAAAACCTTTTTAAAAAATCCTAAGTATGGGAAGCCCCGGTGGAAGCCTCCACGTGTCTTCATGGCATAATTTCAACATAGAGACCCAAAGAGGAGATCCTAAACAAGCGCGGGCTCACCACGTGTCCCTGTTCCATTAAACTATACCATCTACATAAAAAATTATCTAAGTCTTGGAAACACATCGAAATCCTCCACGTTTACTCCCATCGTAGCTCCAAGGAAAAACCAAAGAAAATATTCAAATGAGTGTCGTTCCACCACGTAGACCAGTTTTGGGTGAAGGAAATCCATAGAATTAAGTGAATTTTTGGAAATCTTCTGATTTAATTGCTTGGAAATGAAATCTAAAAAGGAAATTGATGGATTCTATATTCTCTTAAGTTTCCTTTGTGTGGTTTTAGCTAAACCTAGAAAAAAACGTAGATGGGTGTTCCTAATCAATTTTTATTTTATATTATTTTATATTTTTGATTTCTTGAAACCCCAAATCGATTTTTGCCTTTGGGTTTTATTACAGTCAAAAGAAAATTTATTTGTATGAGCAAAGAAATTTTTGGGTAGTGTGAAAAATGTTTTTACAAGGTATTTCATCATTTTTCTTGATGTATTTACCTCCGAATTCCAATAATTTCTACACAAAAAAAGAAATTAATGCTAAAACGAACTAATTTAGATATGTACATGTTAATTTCAATGTAGGTATAATTTAATTACCTGATTGAAAACTAAATTAGTGTTAATAGTCTATGTAAGATGACATAGTTTTTCTTAAAGGATTTCAATTCTTGGAAGTGTTAGAAACTTATTGTTGTTATTCTATGCTAATAGACTTCAAAATTATCATCCTGTGGTATGTGGGTTAATTTGTTTTGTTGATCTGTCGGTTACTTGGAAGAACATGTTAAAATGGTTTAATAGAGGTGTTTTTCCACTATTTAGTTGGAATTTGTTCTATAAATATATATAAATATATTTTGATTATTTGAAATAAAGTTATTGTGCATTTTATAGCGCTGCTCATTACCTAGAGGGAATATGTCTAATTGGTATTTGGAAATGATGATTTAAGATAGTTTTGTTAAGTTTTTCATTGAATGGAAGGTAAGAAAAATAATAGTTGAATCTGTACCATGTGAAGCATGATTTGCTTGTGGTTTAATCAAAATTAATATGTTGAATGATTATGGTTTGATTATCTCTTGATCCTCATGATTAGAGTGAAACAAGATTGTTGAAATAGAAATTGGTTGTTCTATTTGTGTACATTCATAGTTGTATCTTGATGAAAAACATTTAATAATACATCCTCCGCCGTATAACCGTCGTTTTTGATAAAATAACATGTATATTGTTTCATATTTTATTGAATAATGACATCGAAAAATGGAGGCAATATTCATGCCGGTTCATTTTAAACTGACAACATACCACTACTATAGTCTTGCAGGATAATTAGCCATCATGTTCGGATATGCGGAAACTCATGTCTTCCGAATTTTTATCGTAGCATGGATTTAAATGAGATACTTGAATTTCAATTTATAAAAGGATGATATTCCATAATTTTGACTAAATTTAATGGGATCTTGGACCCATTGTTAATATTCAAACCTCACTATGTGAGAGTTACCATAATAGTTATATTTTTCACCTTAACGACATATGTAATTTATGATTTTAATAAAGAGATGATTACCTTGTATGTAATAATATCTCAATATGAGTAAATGCTAAATAATAGAAGTAAGAAATCTTACTTATCATAAATTGTTAAATTTATTTATTTGATATTTGTTAATGTATGAAGATGATAGTTGGGCAATTATTGTAACAATCAATTGTCTTTAATTTATAAATTAAATAAGCTATTTAGTGGCATAGCTAATCGAATGAATAATTAAATATACATGTTTTAGTATAAATTTAATTCGGCCTTTTAGTAAACTTGGTATTAATATGATAAGATTGTAAATTTTGTTGTGTAGACAATGGAAGAGTATCATTATAAAAGGTAATTTAAGGTTAAAAAACCAAGCATCAGGAAAAGAGAAACTAAATGGGAAGATAAATAGATGAAAAGATCCATTAAGCATATTAAGGGCTAAGTACACACGAAATGCTGAAATAGATACATTTCAGTGTAACAAATGTACTTATCTCATGATGATCCTAGTTGGCCTTTTCCATTTGTCTCGATATAAACTCTTGCAAGATAGGTTAAATTTGAAATAAAGTAAATACAAACTATAAGATCTAGATAACTATGAAAGGGATAGTTGTGAGGTGGTGGAAGACTTAAACTCATAAGACTAGTGTGTTGTCTTGAGTTTAGCCGTAACCTACACAATGGAAAAATTTGGCCAAAGTAATGCATTGATGGTTGTGCATTATTTGATCACCTAGTCCTCCAATTAAATTAAAATTTCCAGTAACCTAATCATGGGAAATTGAACACTTAAGATGAGGTAGGCAATGGTCAAATACCAAAGCACAATGTCGAAAACTAGCTTCATGGTAGACCCAAGGACTTTCACATGGTTCCCATGACTTGAAAAAGGTTGAGCCAAAATTCTAGTAAGAATTTTCACTTGAAGTAGTGGCGAAGGAGATCGTGGAGATATAGATACAACCTTCTCAGTGCACATGGCTTACGCCCCTATTTTATAAGATAGATAAAAAGAAAAAAATTTATTTAAATAATTGTATTAAACAAATCTATATGATTACAACTGTGTAATCTATCTTTATGTATGTTTTTAAAAAAATATCCTCATTTTCTAGTTCTAGTTATTTTGAGTGTGAATTTTTGGTAGAGGCTTAGACATTTGGAAATTAATGGGACACACGTTCTAATAAAAGTATCCTCTTTTATAAAAAAGAAAGTTTGGCTAGGCTGGCAACAAGAGCTAATATGGTGAGTGACAGTGGGGTAAATAATGATGACGTGCCAAATAATATAGCTACTAAGTTAGAAGAAATCCTCAACCTTTTGAATGACACCTAAAACTGAGTTGCTGCCATAGAACAACAAGGTCAGGGTGGTGAAGAAGATGAGGATCATAGGGATGATGAGCAACATGATGATCAACCCGAGCACCTGAATGAAAGGGAAAATAAGAAAGCAAGGCTGACTACTAAGTTAGCAAGGGACATTAAAAGAATATCCCCACCTAAATTTGATGATACAACTCTTCAGGATGGTCTTGAAAATTTTCTCTCTGAAATGGAAAAGTATTTTGAGATTAGGGACTTTTCAAAGGAGACAAAAGTAGTATGGGGAGCCTACCAATTGTCCCATGAAGCATATTCTTAGTGGGATAACCGGAAAATGGAACTAGGAATTGATTCTTGTATGATCACGTGGGATCAGTTCAAGGCCTACTTTTGTCAAAGATGGATACGTTAGCTATAATTTGACCAAAAGATGGAAGAATTCCAAAATATGACTCAAGGAAAGTACTCAGTTACAGAATATTGGGAATGTTTCACTCGATTTTGAAATATGGTCCTATGTATCAAAAGGATGAGAAGTTTAGAGTGAGAAAATTTATAATGGGATTGAATCCTAGCATTGGTGGTGAGGTAGATGTTCATGGACCTACCTCGATGGAAATAGTTTTTGAAAAATCTATCAAGCAAGAACAAAATCTACTGAAGTATTTATACCTCTAAAGAGGAAAATAAAAGGAAAAATAGCATTTTTCAATCACCAACCGCAAGTAAACCCACATGGAATAGTGAGTAGAATTGTTGTGAATAATAAAAATAATGGGCAACAAGGAACAAGTTTTAGCTAGAATAAGATTGAGAGAAAAGGACCATTGGGTGGATGTTTTAAGTGCATTGGTGATCATTTCGCTAAGAAATATCCACAAAGAGGACAATGGAATAACTAGTAGAAGGGATCTACTATAGTAAATAAAGAGGAAACAACATAAGATTTATGTTGTAGTCTATATTAAGCAAGCAGAAAAGCAAGCGACTCCCATTGAAACCTCAGGTAAGCTTTTTGGAGAACATGATTCTATTTTATTTGATTCCGGTTCAAAAGTATGTTTTTTTCATTCAAAGTAGTTGATAAAATCAAAATAAGATTTGGGTGCATGGAACACAATTGGGTGTATAGTATGGAAATAATGTTGTACATAGAGTGAAGCAGTGTTTGATTGAGGCACCACTACAATTACCTAAGTTAACAACAAGATTAAACTTGTATGTGGCACCTCTTCGATCCTATGATGTTGTCATAGGTATAAATTGGTTAAGTCAACATAATGCAACCTTGGATTTCTTAAGATAATGTGTAACCTGCTTTGCGATGATCAATAGAAAACATTGAGTGTTTAGGGTGTTAAAAGAGAGTTTTCACTAGGAAAATTTCTGCCATGTAGCTGAAAAAGGAAAAGTGAAAGGGCTGCCATCTATATGCTATAAAAATATCAAATTCGGGATAGGAAATTGAGCCTGAAATTGAAGCATTTCCCATCCTAAGGGAATTTAGAGATGTGTTTCCAAATGAGTTACCCAGAATTCCACCTAAGCATGAATTTTAATTCACAAAAGAGGTCAAACCAGCAACGTAGAACCAATTTCCAAGGCACCGTACGGAATTAAAACAAATAAATTAGTTGAATTTAAAGCTCAATTACATGAGTTGTTTTCCTTGGGTCTGATTAGACCAACTATATCACCATGGGGTGCACTAGTAATCTTCGTGAAAAGAAGGATGGGATCCTTAGACTTTGTATTGATTATTGAATTCTCAACAAGGTAACAATGAAGAATCGATACCTGCTACCCTGAATTGATGATCTATTTGATCAAATAGGTGGCGTAAAAGTGTTTTCCAAGATAGATCTCAGATCTGGTTTTCATCAACTGTGAATAAAGAATGAATATATCCATAAAACCACTTTTAGAACAAGATTTGGGCATTACGAGTTTACAGTTTTTCCCTTTGGTCTAACAAATGCACATGCGGCTTTCATGAACTTTGATGAACAATGTGTTTAGTGAATACTAAGACCAATTTGTACTTATCTTTCTTGATGATATATTAACATACTCTAAGAATGAGGAAGAACATGATGAACATTTAAGGATTGTGTTGGGAATTCTTAGAAAACATAAATTAATTGGAAAATTATCTAAGTGTGCTTTCTATCAATACGAAGTACAATACTATTTGCTTAGGAAACCTTTTGAACTCAAAACAGATCATCTTTGGCTCAAATACATCTTTACATAGGTGAATATAAATGTAAGGCATCAAAGATGGTGGAGTTCCTAGAAAATTATGATTTTGATATAAATTACATTAAAGGAAAAGAGAATAGGGTGGTTTATGTTGTAAGTTGTAGAAATTATATTGCTGCTATAATTACATTAAGAACCTAGGTCAAAGATGAAGTGAAAAATGATTTAGCCAATGACCCCTACTATAATCATCTTAAAACAGCTCTAGAAAAATATCGATAGATAAAAGGTATGATGGTTTCAATCTTGAAAACAGATGGGATTTTCCATTATAATAGTAGAATATCTCATACCAGGAGGGTAAAGAGCTCAAAAACAAAGTTATGAGATAATTTCATGATGTTCCCTACTCGGGACATCCAGGGCATTAAAACAATGATGGAGGACATCAAAAAGAAATACTTCGGAAAAAGATGAAAAGTGATGTGATTCTTTACATCTCACAATGCCTAGAATGTTAGAAAGTAAAGGTTGAACATTCACATCCAATAGGATTATTATATCCTCACAATGTGCCAAAATGTAAGTGGAAAAATAAACATGATATTATACTTGTAGTTGTAGACAAGTTAACTAAAGTGGCACATTTTATAGTAAGTAATTTAAAGGATAATTCACCCATACAGGGAAAAAAGTTTTGTGAAAGAACATTTCGATTACATGGAGTTCCAAAATAATAATTTCGAGATAGGGACTTAATGATAACTTCTAGATTTTGGACTTTGTATGCTTCCTTAGGGAAAATTAAACATAAGTTCTACCTACCATCCGGAAACTGATGGTTAAACTAAAAGTGTAAATCAAGTGCTAGAAGATTTACTAAGAATGTATTGCATGGATCGGGAATACAAATGGGAAGAGTGTATTCCCTTGGTTGATTTTCCTATAATAAAACCTATCATTCTTCCATTCAAATGGATCTTTTTGAGGCCTTATATGGTCGTAGTTGTAGAACACCAATAAGTTTGGATAATCCTAAAGATAGAGTACTAATTAAACCTGAAATGCTGTTAGAAATTTTAAAATAGGTTAAATTTATCCAAGAAAGATTGAAACAGGCTACAAATAGATAGAAAACTTATCTGATTTAAAAACAATTGACAGAAAGTTCAACATGGGAGATAAAGTTTTTCTTAGGGTCAAACCTAAAAAGAGTTCCATTTCATTTGGCAGGTCACCAAACTATATCTTAAGTTTATTGGACCATTTGAAGTCCTAAAGGTCATTGGACTAGTAGCTTACAAGCTAGCACTGCCTCTCACTCTATCCAGGATGCACAATGTATTTCATGTATCCTTGCTTAAGAAATATGTACCTAATTTAACACATGTACTTAATTAGGGATTCATTATAGGTTCTGGATCTAGGGGTGATCGCGGGCAAGTGAGCCTATAAGGATACTAGAAACCCACAAGTTACACTTGAGAAACTATGAGATTTCATAATGTAAGGTCCAGTGGGACCAATATTCGAAGAAAGTGCCACTTGGGAGAATCGAAAGATATCCAGGACTACTTTTCTGCATCTCTTTAACTATTTTTTAAGAATATATTTTTGTTATAGTGCTAAATTAAGTTTTATGTAAGGAGGTAAATAAGAAAATACTCTAGATAAGCTTACAACTAAATATTAGAACTAAGGTACATTTTGATGAATAGTTACTGTTGAAGATTTTGTAATGAACTTGGAAAATATGTCGTTTAAGCGGTAATGTGTTATGTCTACAGATTATGTGACTGATTTTCTAGATATATAAGGGATGTGACCTTTATGATTTAGCTGAAATGATATTGATACAAATTTTAAGCTGATTTGAAATATATTAATGCCATAAATGAATGATGGGTTTAGTTTTTCTATTTATCCTAAAATCATCAAGGCGATGATTATTCTAAGGGGCGAGTATGTAACATCCCAAAATTTATTGTAACATAAATTAACTATAGTTAATTCTAAACAAGATTAGACGAGGTCATCATTGGGTATAAATTCATTTGGTTTGTCATATCATGACCCACAGCTTCGGTTGCGGCACATGACATTGTAGAATGAATAACTCCACACCCACCTTGATGATCCTTCCTAAAACATGATTAGGCCTTAATCATAGGTAAAATGGTTCATAAATGATAGTAAATGTTTTGTTATTAGAATTTTAGTTATTCTATTTTAATCAGTTTGGTCGTCTTTTGTTTTGTTTGACTTTTGCAATGACCATGATAAATCTTTGCCTCTGTTTTATATGACAATGCTAAATCAAACCAACTTTATGAGAATATTGGAATAATTATTACGATAACATATTTTTTGCAATATGTGGATTTATATTATGATGATTAGTTTTACCATTAAATTTAGGTATCAATTAAAATAAAAATTCAAAAATATATATATTATTAATTTGTGAAATTATATATTTAAATCCTTAAAGGATTTGGCATGTAAATCAAAAGTTAAAAAGAATAGTAAAAATATTTTAATATTTAAAATCGAGAGGTTTGAAAGGGACATGCCTTCATCTAACACCAAGTATGTGGCATGCATTGATGCATGAAGCAACAATGGGAAGCTTGAAAATTTTCCATTATAGTATAGTTTCTTCATTATATATTCTTTTATTTCTCCTTTATGTCTGTTTTATTTTTCTCTTTTGGAATACTGCATGAGTTTTGGTGGAAAGAAGGATTCAACTTGTTGGAGTGGAAAGAGTAAGAGGTTGTTGATTTTGGGTTTACATCAAACATGAATATATTCCCCTTAACTTTGCAGCATTATTTGTAAATAATGATGAAATATGTATTTTGTTTTAAATAGCAATTAAATGAATTTGTGGAAACCTTTTGATTTAATTTCTTGGAAATGAAATCTAAAAGGAAATTAATGGATTTTTATTCTCTTAAGTATCCTTTGTGTGGTTTTAGCTAAACCTAGAAAAAATCCACATGGGTGTTCCTAATCAATTTTTATTTTATATTATTTTCTATTTTCGATTTGAAACCCAAAATCGATTTCCTTCTAGGATTTATTATAGTCAAACAATAATTTATTTGTATGAGCAAAGTGATTTATGGGTAGTGTGAAAAATGTTTTTACCAAGTATTTCATCATTTTTCCTGATATATTTACTTCCGGATTGTAATAATTTCTAAACAAAAAAGAAATTAATGCTAGAATGAACTGATTTGGATATGTACAAGTTGATTTGCCTGTAGGTATAATTTTATTACCTGATTGAAAAATAAATTAGTGTTAATAGTCTATGTAAGATGACTTAGTTTTTCTTAAAGGATTTCATTACTGGAAGTGTTAGAAACTTATTGTTGTTATTCTATGCAAATAGACTTCAAAATTATCATCCTATGGTATGTGGGTTAATTTGTTTTGTTGATCTATCGGTTACCTAAAAGAACATGCTAAAATGGTTTAATAGAGGTGTTTTTACACTGTTTAGTTGGAGTGTTCCTATCAATATATATAAATATATTTTGATTGTTAGAAATAAAGTTAGTGCGTTTTATAGCGCTACTCATTACCTAAAGGGAATATGTCTAATTGGTATTTGGAAATGATGATTTCAGATAGTTTTGTTAAGTTGTTTTTTGATTGGAAGGTAAGAAAAATAATAGTTGAATTTGTACCATGTGAAGCATGATTTATGATTCAATGAAATAAGGGATGTTGTGACCTTTATGATTCAAGCTAAAATGATATTGATACAAATTTTAAGCTGATTTGAAATATATTAATGCCATAAATGAATGATGGGTTTAGTTTTTCTATTTATCCTAAAATCATCGAGACAATGATTATTCTAAGGGGTGAGTATGTAACATCCCAAAAATTATTGTAATATAAATTAACTATAGTTAAGTCTAAACAATATTAGACGAGGCCATCATTGGGTATAAAATTCATTTGGTTCGTTGTATCATGACCCACAGCTTCTGTTGCGGGACATGACATTACAGAATAAATAACTCCGCACCCACCTTGATGATCCTTCCTAAAACATGATTAGGCCTTAATCATAGGTAAAATGGTTCATAAATGATAGTGAATCTTTTGGTTATTAGAATTTCCGTTATTTTATTATAATTAGTTTGGTCGTCTTTTGTTTTGTTCAACTTTTGCAATGACCATGATAAATATTGCCTCTGTTTTATTTGACAATGCTATATCAAACCAGCTTTATGAGAATATTCGAATAATTATTACGATAACATATTGTTGGCAATATGTGGACTTATATTATGATGATTAATTTTACCATTAAAGTTAGGTATCAATTAAAATTAAAAGTAAAAAAATAAAATTATTAATTTGTGAAATTATATATTTAAATCCTAAAATGATTTGGCATGTAAATCAAAAGTTAAAAATAATAATAATAATATTTTAATATTTAAAATTGAGAGGTTTGAAAGGGACATGCCTTCATCTAACACCAAGTATGTGGCATGCATTGAGGCATGAAGCGTGATGGGAAGCTTGAAAATTTTCCATTACAATATAGTTTCTTAATTATATATTCTTTTATTTATCCTTTATCTATTTTTATTTTTCTCTTACGGAATACCGCATGAGTTTTTTGGAAAGAAGGATTCAACTTGTTGGAGTGGAAAGAGTAAGAGGTTCCTAATTCTGGGTTTACATCAAGCATGAATATCTTCCCCCTTCTCTACACACATTATTTGTAAATAATGAGGAAATACGTATTTTATTTTAAATGACAATTAAATGAATTCATGGACACCTTTTGATTTTATTTCTTGGAAATGAAATCTAAAAAGAAAATTAATGTATTTTGTATTCTCTTAAGTATCCTTTGTGTGGTTTTAGCTAAACCTAGAAAAAAATCCACATGGGTGTTCCTAATCAATTTTTATTTTATATTATTTTCTATTTTTGATTTCTGAAACCCAAAATAGATTTTTGCCTCTAGGTTTTATTATAGTCAAACAATAATTTATTTGTATGAGAAAAGCAATTTATGGGTAGTGTGAAAAATGTTTTTACCAAGTATTTCATCATTTTCCTGATATATTTGCTTCCGGATTCTAATAATTTCTAAACAGAAAAGAAATTAATGTTGGAATGAACTAATTTGGATATGTACAAGTTGATTTGCCTATAGGTATAATTTTATTACCTGATTGAAAAATAAATTAGTGTTAATAGTCTATGTAAGATGACTTAGTTTTTCTTAAAGGATTTCATTACTAGAAGTGTTAGAAACTTATTGTTGTTATTCTATGCAAATAGACTTCAAAATTATCATCCTGTGGTATGTGGGTTAATTTGTTTTGTTGATCTGTTGGTTACGTAGAAGAACATGCTAAAATGGTGTAATAGAGGTGTTTTTACACTGTTTTGTTTGAGTGCTCCTATATATATATATATATAAATGTATTTAGATTCTTAGAAATAAAGTTAGTGCATTTTGTAGCACTACTCATTACCTAAAGGAATATGTCTAATTGGTATTTGGAAATGATGATTTGAGATAGTTTTGTTAAGTTGTTTGTTGATTGGAAGGTATGAAAAATAATAGTTGAATCAGTACCATGTGAAGCATGATTTTCTTATGGTTTAATCAGAATTCGGATGTTGAATGATTATGGTTTTACTATGTCTTGATCCTCATGATTAGAGTGAAACATGATTGTTGAAATAAAAATTGGTTGTTCTATTTGTGTGCATTCATAGTTGTATCTTGATGAAAAACATGTAATAATATATCCTCCACTGTATTACCAAACATTTGTTGATAAAATAACATGTATATCATTTCATATTTTATTAAATAATTACATCAAAAATGGAGCGAGTACTCATGCTAGCTCATTTTGAAATGACAACATACCACTACTCCGGTCTTGCAGGATAATTAGCCATCACGTTCAAATAAGCGAAAACTCGTGTCTTGTGAAGTTTTATCATAGCATGGATTTAAATGAGATAATTGGACTTCAATTTATGAAGAATGATATTCCATAATTTTGACTGAATTTATTGGGATCTTGGACCCATTGTTAATATTCAAACCTCACTATGTGAGAGTTACCATAATAGTTACATATTTCGCCTTAACAACATATGTAATTTATGATTTTAATAAAGAGATAATTACCTTGTATGTAATAATATCTCAATATGAGTAAATGCTAAATACTAGAAGTAAGAAATCTTACTTATCATAAATTGTTATATTTATTTATTTGATATTTGTCAATGTATGAAGCCGATAGTTGGGAAATTATTGTAACAATCAATTGTCTTTAATTTCTAAATTAAATAAGTTATTTATTGGCGTAGCTAATCAAAGGAATAACTAAATATACGTGTTTTAATATATATATTTAATTTGGCCTTTCGGTAAATTTGGTATTAATATGATAAGATAGTAAATCTTGTTTTATAGACAATAGAAAGAGTATTGTTGTAAAAGGTAATTTAAGGTTAAAAACCAAGCAGCGGAAAAGAGAAACTAAATGGGAAAATAAATAGATGAAAAGATCCATTAAGCATATTAAGGGATAAGTACATGTGAAATGCTGAAATAGATACATTTCATATTTCAGCGTAACAAATGTAATTATCTCATAATGATCCTAGTTGGCCTTTTGCATTTATCTTGATATAAACTTTTGCAAGATAGGTTAAATTGGAAATAAAGTAAATAGAAACTATAAGATCTAGATAATTTTGAAAGGGATAGTTGTGAGGTGGTGGAAAAATTAAATTCATAAGACTAGTTTGTTGTCTTGAGTTTAGCCGTAACATGCACAGTGGAAAACTTTGGCCAAAGTAATGCATTAATGGCTATGCCTTGTCCGATCACCTAGTCCTCTAATTAAATTAAAATTTCTAGTAACCTAATCATGGGAAGTTGAACACTGAACATGAGATAGGGAATGGCCGGATACCATAATACGAAGTCGAAAAATAACTTCATGGTAGACCCAAGGACTTTCACATGGTTCCCATGACCTGAAAAAGGTTGAGCCCAAATGCTAGTAAGCATTGTCACTCAGATGTAGTGGCGAACGGAGATCATGGAGACTTGGATACACCTTTATCAGCCACACATGGCTTACGTAGATGTTGTCGGATAGATCGAAAGAAAAAAATTGTTTTAAAGAAATTGATTAAAAAAATTTGTATGATTGTAGCTATGTAATCTATCTTTATTTATGTTTTTTTGTAAAAATATCCTCATTTTCTAGTTCTAGTAATTTTGGGTGTTACGAATAATGACTAGGAAAAAAATCTGGATTATGGAAAATGGAAATAACGGGATCACTTGAATTTTTATATGAACAGAGAACGGGGGACCCTAATTACAGACCCTTTCCAGATAAACAGAGAAATAAGGAAACCATTATGGATCCATACGCGATCCTTGGCCCAGGAAGGACTTGTTATGGAAACTAAAGGAAGGTAGCCACTTCTCAGGCACAACACAACAAGATGAAATATGGCAGAGCCCGTGAATTGATAGATTTTAATGGAAAAATGAGGCGAGACTATTTTGAGCACCAAAAGCTTCCATTGTCCTTCTATTGTATTTTCTATTTTGGATAGGAATGGGATTGATGCATTTTCCTTATGAAAGAAATAAACACCAAATAAAAATTCTTTTACTTCTTTGAAAGGATCATAAGAATCTTCTTCTTGAGTCCTTTCATCCATAAACAAATTAGAAACACCATCTAGTGTAGAAACATGTGTTGTAACATCAAAATTAGATTGATCTAAAGCTGCATAACTTGTTGCAGCATTTGAAGCATAAGGTTCAATATGAAATCTAGCCAGAGGCTCTGAATTTACTTTAACTTTGGTTCCATACCTTATAGTAAATAACAAAAATGACCAATCTGAAGAAATATAACCACCTATCTTTGCTATAAAAGCTACTGATAAATATAAGGAAAATTAGGGAGGTAAATATACAACAAAGGTAACATCTTCTTAGATAGTAAGATGTGGAAAAGCATGTACGGTTACCTCTAAATTTCTTATAATGCCAACTATGTTGGTTGTTGTACCATCTAGCCGATAAGGTTTTCTCAATAGGCTTATCTTGCATGCCCACTTTTACGCAAGTGCTTTTGGCATAATTGTGTTTCCCGTACCACTTTCAACCATGTAATTATGAACTAAATGATCTCCAATAATCATAAATAGATAAAATGGTTGTTGATTCTTGATATCATGAGTGTTTAAGACCTTTTGAACCATCCGTTTACACTTTTTCATGTAGTCTTTTTCCATTGTTCCAATGACCATGTCTACTTTTTGGGCTTCCTTTTCTACTATTTTTGATGAACTATGCATCTTAGTAAGCTCATGGGAAAGTAACTCTTGCTGTCCTAGAATACTTAGAACATCCCATAGTGAAATGTTAATATTAATTTTTTAATTACCTAAACATATTAAAAGACGTAAGTATTTTTGAAATAGTTTCTATCAATTTAGCATAATATTTACCAAAAACCAATTCTTCTTCAACATATTTATAAATCAAAGGTATGAAGAGTCTTCTCGGATCGAGGCTATAATTGTTTTTCCTACACTTTTTGTTCTAAAATTCTTGTTGGTCTTTTAGAAACAACAAAGCTGTTTACTTTTTTTTTCACCGTATTTACTATTTTATTAGTGACTCTAGGAAGAATAGGTCTATTTTGTTAGTTTTATATCTCTTGGGACTTTTCCTAAGACCTATTATGACTGCAAAAATATATTTCTCTCCTAAAATGTTTAGATTCTAGAATTTATTTGGATAATTGGTAGCTAAATGAGGTTGATTACAAGATTAACAACATTCTTCGAAACCATGTTAACTAGAACAAGAGCATTAGATGAACTAGGAGCCTTTGGGTCAAATTAATATGGCTGATATGGTTGTCTATAGTTATGATTTTGTTGATAAGGATCTTGATAAGGTCTGCTAGGTTAAGCTAATTTATTCTCAATTGAATTCAATTTATTACACATACTTTGCTAATCCTTAAACACATCATTTGATGGAGCTAAAATGGTAGGCTCTATAATTGTAATAAGCTACAAAATAGGTGAAAAATCTACTATAAGATGCATTAAAGGCCTTGGTGCCAATTTCCCATAGTGAATAAGGTTGTTTTCAGCCATAATGGAAATATCGTAAGCTGCTGCAAGAGTCTCTTCTCCCATAGACTAAATCATGGTTTAAATATCATTGTTTCAGGATCTGAGGTAGTATATAAAATCATGATCAGCTTGAGGATTAACACTAGTTGGAATTCTTTCCCAAGTTCTAGCAAAACGGATGTTGAAATATGCCATTAATTCATGAGGGGCTATTTTTATTGTAGATAGTTGCTCTATGAGAGATAAATGATTAGGATGGTATTGAAATTGTTTAAGTAATTTCTCTCATAACTCATCCCAAGTTCTTATCCTCCTAATTTCTAAGGTTCTATACCATTGAAAGGCTTTTCCTTTAAATGATGCAGCTAGAAGTCTTAAGGCTACATATTCATGAGTTATGTTATGGACAACACAAAGGGATGCAACATATTTAATGTTCTCTATAGGAGTAATATGATTTAAACAAGTGAATGAAGGTAATATCTTCATGAAAGTATTGGGAATGTCATGATAAACTTGAATTACTAAAGGGTTTCCATTAGTAAAGGTCAAAAAATTGTTAGGTGGTTGAACAACCATTGGAATAACCAGGATTTGAACAACAAGATTAATAAATGGTGAAGGAATATTAAGAGGAGGGTTACAAAAACTAGGCCTATTATAAGGTAAGGTATTGTCAACGCTTCTTCTTCTTGTAGAATTCATTGGTAAAGAAATAAACTCACCAGAATTCCTCTTACTGATGATATTGTAGTTACTTTAGGTATGGAACAAGCCACAAAACTAGTTTGCAATCATCCTTATGGAGTTGCCAAATAAATCTTTTGATGTTTAGAATAAATTGTTGTATTTTTTGCTCCAAAAGTGACTTTGTTTCACTATAAATCTGTTGTAGATTGTTGTAATTTGCTATAGATATGATTTTTAGTCCCACCGAGCTTGTAGAAAAATGTTATCTCTCGAAAGTGCACCCTTGTTGAGAGATGACTGTAGGGGTTATAAGCATGTTATGGATCTCTCACTTTCATACATATAATTAAAATACAGAGATCCGTGGGTATACCTATTTTTGAGGTGAGTCTCTGGTATCAAGGTCGGTTCCAACCTAAAGTATGATTGTAAATACCTAAAAATTGTTGAAGGATTTGACTGATTACATGCACAATCAAACAGAGAGAATGAATTTTTGATGCATAAACCAATAATTTTAAGTAGAATATTAAGGAAAAAAACTTTTTGTATTAAGGGAATGAGTCAAAATAACAAAATAAGATAAACATGCACACTAATATTATCCAGAAATTAGTAAATTTGTAGCAAGGTAAGATCATTAATTAGGGAATTTGACATTCATAAGAATTAATGAGATATACACACCACTGAAAATAATTGGAAAGACAGAAAAAGTACTCATTCAAGGGGAAAAATTGACAAAATTTTGTTCAACGCTCCTATGTCTAAAACTCCCTCATGTGACTTGTAGTTGCACACAATATATAAGCACGTTTATTCACCTAAACCATCCAAAAAAGAGAAATAAATTTTTATTTTCCCATGCATGCTAATTTTACCTTTTATCATGAATAAATAAATGAATAAAAATATACATGATGATTATAAAGAGGCATTAATAACCTTAGTCACAAAAATAAAATTTAGTCCAAGTGTAGTTGAGTTATTTATTTTTAATAAAATAGGATGAATAGTTTCATGAATAATAGCCCTTGCTTGTGAAGTAAGCCTTCTCCAATGTGTATGCAATCTTTTTTTCTCTTACGCTTGATGTGACACTGAATTTGATCCAGTTGCAATGATAGTTTAGGCATTCTTTAATTCTTCCCCTTTGGATGCACATGCAAAAATAAATCTACCTGTGTGAGAAAAAATAATTCCTTTTCCTTTAATTACTTTACAAAATATTCACCCATGTATTTCATCCACTATGGGGACCACCTGCAAGCTCTGATCTTGACATTTGTTTGTATTTATTTGTATGGTGAAATAATCCTCTTTGTCACCTTTCTGATCATATGCAATTAATTATCCTTGTGCAAGTAAAAATAATAACTTTGTATTCCTACTTGGTACAATATTACTCCTCCTAATATGGGGACCACCCTTGATTTCGTTATATCCTAGTTTTTCTTCTACAATGTCTAGGGCCACTAGTCGATATGCAATAATAATACTCCTTTATCTCTTTGTGATTTCATGCATAAATACTTCCCTTTCCTCCTTGTACGAAGTTTCCTTGCAAATTTTAAAGGTATCTTTGAGTAATTTAGGGTAATCATTCTCAACCTTAGCATTTAGCATTTATCTTGGCCATATATTATTTGGTCACCTCCTTTTGCAAAACACATGGATCATACTTTCTCCTTAGCATTTACCATATTTTGTGGATGAATTTTATTTGGATAATATAGTTTGATCCCTTTTTGGATAATCAAGGAATTTTTTTAACCACCTTTTCCTTGGTACATGGCACATGATTTGGCCCTTCGATTAAAGATCATTACAAATGATATAGTTTTTGTATTTTTGATCCGTAATTATTACCACCCTTTTGACTAATTGATATCATATGGTTTCGGATCTTAGTCGGTCAATACAATGATTTTTTTTTCAATCATGGAGGTGGTCCACTCTCCATGATGGCTTGACCCTTCAAAATCTTTGTGGGTGGTAGCTACTAACTCAAGTTGAATCACGGTTTATTTAGAGCTCGACACATTGCATTATTTTGAACTCATCTTGTACCAAATTTTGCATAAAAAGGGTACTAGCCAATTTATACTATTGATCTTTCATATTATTTGATATCTAAAATTTAGATCTTTACTCTGAAGAAAATCCTTGACTGCCACATGAGAGACTAGTAGTTAGATCTTGTTTTTTGAGACTATATTTTTGTATTTATTTAAACTCCTAATCACTGCAAGGAAATGTTGTTCAATGAAGGAGTATCTCACCTCATAGTCCTCCAAACTTTAACATAAGAAGACAACCCACCTTTGTTTAGATCCCTTTGTTTTGTTGGAATAGGATTGTAGAAAATGTGTCCCCACCACCAAAGGCATAGAGCATAAAATCCTTAGAGAAGTATGGATTGACAAGAGTATGAACTTGGGACATAAATTCTTTGATAGCATAAAAAATTTATTTACCCTCATCTTTCCACCTAAATTCCATGCTCGTTTTTAACATCAATGTTATTGCTTTGACAAGAGTGGAAAAGTTTGGTACAAACTTGGAAACAAAATTTATTCTTCCTAAGAAGCTTTGAAGAGCCGTCTTATCACTTGGAAAGGGAAATGCTCAAATTGCTTCAACTCTTTCTGGGTCAATCATTAATCCTTCATTTGACACAATATGGCACTCGGGAGATTTCCTTCACAATCCAGGAATATGCATTTTTATTCATGATACCGAAAGTCTCCTACAAATTTGAATACCTATTTCGAATGAAAGAGGTGATCTTCTCGCATTCTTGGAGAACAAAATGATATCGTTAGCATATATCAATACTATTTTTTTTATCAACTTGTTGGTCCGAAAATCTGTCGCGTGGACAGATCTATGGATAGACGAGCCAACAGTGTGCAGGGCTTAGCCCCTCTTTGAGACAGCAAAGCGAAACTGGTTTATTGCTATTTCTACTAGCAGGAACCTATGCAAGTCTCACAGATTCTGCCTTCGGGGGTTGGGATCTCATCCCAGTAGAGTGTTCCAGGCTGCGAAAAGAAAGGAATGAAAGAGGGAGAAGAGAAAGAACAGATCCGAAGGGAGAAAAGAAATGAATTCCAAAGCAGAAAGGTCAGAAGATTTATGTTTTTAGTTTGGTAGTAAACAGAGCCAAACCTACTTGCATAAATAAACAAAGCAATACTGATAAACAAATGACGGAAAAGTAGATATGAATCCAACAGATTAAACACATACAGATCTAACGTAAGAAAGATCTAATGTATAACACAAAATATTGAGCACAAAGTCCGAATAATTGTATTATCTTGTTTTTTCACATTAAGAAAGCTCAAAGTCTTTCTCTCCTCACTTCTATTTCTATCTAAAAAATGTTCACCCTGAATACAACAAGTATTCCCATATTTATAGAAGATGAGGGAGAGAGAAGGCAAAATGGAGCCAACCACTTATTTACAAAGATATTTACAAAATATCTAAAAGTCTTGTTGACTTTGACAACTTGGTGGATGACATCATCCCATGATGCAACATGGATGATGTCATCATTTGTATCAACACATTTTAGACATTTCAAAAAGAAAGTCGGAGAATAGAGAGAAGAAGAAGAAGAAGAAGAAGAAGAAGAAGCTACTCATCATCATCATCCTGCGGCCGGAAAGGGGTTGCCTATTTCTGATGCTGCTCAGGAGATGATATGTGGAACTGAGCGCGGTATTCCAAAAACTTGCTAATCATCGGCCCAAATTGATCCTGTGATGGATCCTCAGTGCCGCTTCACTGATTGCTTCGCAAGTCTCCCGCTCGTCTATGAGCTTTTCCGGGAGTTTGGAATAATCTTTCCCGCCTCGATAAGGAACCCGATGAAGTCCCTACAGGCCAGTAGGTTGTTGATAGATTCAGTGTCGAATGTGACCTCTGGCCCTGTCCCTTGAGAAGCTATCTCCTTGAAAATCCGGATAGTGTCATCAGCTGATCTCAAGGTAAGGGAAGGAGTGAGCAACCCTGGAGTCATGGCGAGAACAACTTTCTCCATTTGATGCATTGCATCCAGGGCCTCTTCCTTTACCTTGTCTATCTTTTCCAGAACGAATTCTAGCTGATCTATCCGATAGTCCAGAGTGGACATAGTTTTGTTGAGGGCCCTTGGATGGCCGAATACTCCGAACTTGACCAGATCTTCGACTGAACAATCGAACATTTGCTTTGGAAGGTCTCGTGCTGGAGTCTAGCATGCTCTAACTCTTCTGATATCGGACCCGCTAATGCTTGGAGTTCCTTATTCGCCTTTCCGATGTTTAGGTATAAACTGGTATACTCGGCGATTACTCTTTCACTATCCTTGAGGATTTGGCTCCTCCAAGCAGAAACGGCCATACCTTGCTCGCCGATCTTTGAATACTCATTAATCTTCTCCTGACTGAGCAGCTCAGGAGTCTCGGCGGCAGTTGTGGGAGGTGCACTTCCCATCTTCTGTAAGGCTTGAAGCAGGTATTTGTTCTGCTCCTTCAGTAGCCTTTTCTCCTCTTCGATTTCCCGAAGCTTTTGCAGAGTGCATCAACTGCGGAAAGAGCTTCCCCCTGGAGACTTTCTGAGGATGTCCCCATTGTGACTTGGGTCACGGTGAAATCTGTCGAGACAGATCTTCTTTCTCTTTGAGGGGGTTGGGGTACGCTATTTCCATGACTCTCTCACCTGCAGCGCTCTTCGAGAAGCGTGTAACCGGCTTCTGTTTCTTTGCTCCTTTAGCTGGAATGACCGAAAAGTCCATCGGAGCGATGGGGACTTTCCTCTTTTGTTGGCTCAGCTGCTGAGAGATCCAAGCTGGTCCTATAGAAGAAGGACCAGAGACAGAGGGGGAGGCAGCAACGGTAGAAGAGGGGAAAAACGTGGAGACACGCGGCGGCGGCATTGAAAGAATAGCCGAAGAAATGTCCACGGGAGGAAGGGAAACCGCAACTGCAGAAGACATAGGAAGGGAAGGGAGCTCGGAGATGAGGGAAGAAATAGAGGAAGACAAATCAGCGAGGGAGGAGAAGATAGATGAAGAAGCAGGGGAAAGGGTAGAAGAAGGGGCAGAGGACACGACCAAAGGGGTGGTCGTTTGAGTCACTCGAGGAGGGGAAGGAAGAGAAGAAGAAGGGATAGAAGGGACCTCTGAAGTTGTAGCGACGCCGACATCCTGGGTGGATGGGCGTATAGGACTATCCTCTGTCAATTCCTCATCAAGAGTTATGACTTGTTCAGGCTCTGAGGGAAGAGGACTTTCAGGGGCTTCTTCCTGAATGGTGCTAGGTTCACCTTCTGCACCTTTGCCTTTCAGCTGCTTCTTTGACCTTGGAGGTGCGTTGCCCAAAGGGGAAGTTGTGAAATCTACCCCGAGGTAGATTAGTCCGTTCATGCGGCACCAATGCTCTGTTCTCCGCATAGTCTCTTTGACCCTCTCCTCAATTGTTTGAGGAGCCTTGTTCCTGTCAATGGCCGGGAAGGGCCAATTGTCCCCATCTGTGTCATTATACACCTTATCTACTTCATCTTCCGTAGTCTGGAAGCCTTCGGGGACAATGGCCACTCCGTATTGGATGATTTCCGCCAATGCTAAGCGAGAGTGATCCTTTCTTCTGAGTTCCGCCTCATGGAGAACGTCAATGTAAATATCCTCAATTTGAGGGACATGGATCGGATCGAAGCTTCGCTTTTGGCAGGCAGCTTCTTGGGTCGAAGGTAGGCCTGGCTGGGAAGTCATGCTTCAAGTTGAGTAGCTCCAGCTCTGCGAACATTTCCTTCGCCTTATGGTGGGTGGAGCATGTGTATCGGCCCACTTTGAGGGGGAAAGGAGTTCCACCCTTCTTTCTTTTGAGGCACTTCTCATGGTATGTGACCAGCTGCCTTGACAGTTCTAGTAGAATCAGCTTAGGCCCAGCATACCTTGGTAGCCTGGTTGGCTCTCCCAAAAAGTTGGCAGCCCTCAGATAGGTGAACGTGGGAAATTGGGTGAACAGGGCCCCCCATTTCTCTGTGACTGCCACTATGTTTTTGGTCGTCCGGCTATGAGTCATGTTTGGCCTCAGTAGGCAGATGACATGATAGAAGAATGCATCGTTAACTTTTGCGAAATGTTGGATGCTATTCTCCAGCCTCAGCTCTGGATAGTAATCAAATATCTTGGCCTGAGGCCATACTCCACTTCGGTTCAGCCCCGGATAATCCCTTGCCGACGCTGCAGCATAGACTACATAGGAGTTCATATGGAACACTCCTGTTGTGGCGAACTGTTGTAGCTGCTCAGAGATGGTGCTGCTTATTATTTCACCCCAGCAAAAGCGCTGATCGGGCAAATTCTTATTCATTGTCTCCAGGTACCGCAACATCCACTTATGGAAATAGTGGGCATCTGAAAGCCCGAAGACTCTGCTCAGGAAGGTGATAGTATCGCTGAGCTCCTCTGAGAAATCACTTCGGTGGATAGTCTGTGGCCACCGGGTCACCGCCTTCTTGTTTTTAGGTAGACCTCATTCATCAACTGCATGCATTGGTCTTCGTTGTCTTCCCAGGCCTTGATGCATTCTCGTTGGCTAACAGCCACGAAGTTCCGGTGATGAGGGATGCCAAGTATCAACTCAAAATGACGGGCAGTGAGGTTTATGACTACCTCGCCCTTACTATTTTCGACACATCTTGTGTCTTTGTTGTAACATTGCGCAATCACCATCATGAATTCGTTGTTGACAGCGCTGACGGGGATTCCTCCGGCGAAGTGCAGGGCACTGCCTATTAACTTGTCCATCCATGGACTTCTTGTAACTTTCTGAGTCCTAACCCAGAATTCCTCCATGTCAATGTGACCCAATTCTGAGTCTCTGACATCCATACTGCACTCAGCCTGTGATTCGGGCATCCTGACCCTCTGATATTTGTATTTCATCTCTTCTTCTGTCAGCTTAGCCTTTCCTCTTGGTTTGGTGGGCTTCTTGCTTGACGTAGACATGTGTTCTTTCGAACTCAGTTGCTGATCTGCATGAAGAAGAAGTGAGACCCAATCCAAAAAGGTTGAATTAGTCATTTGATCTTCCATTGGAATGCTAGCAGAAGAAAGAGTTAGAGATTTTAAGGCTCAGGGCGCAGGGCGCATGAAAAATGCAACTGGCAGGCCAAATAGATAAGGCGCACAGAAAAGGAATGTTGCAGAGGTTAAACTGGCGCCAAAGGCGCATGGCGCATGGATGTAGCAGATTGCATTTTATGGCAGGGCGCATGGGAATTGTATGTTACATTGGTATTCGGTGCGCCCTTTGGCGCATTGATGGACCGTGTAACATGGATTTTTCGTGCGCCAAAAGGGATATGGCGCGGCGCATGAAGGGTTTACACAACATCATGTTACTGGCGATCGGGGGTGCGCCCGCGCCTTTATAGCTTTATACTTGCGCGCAGAAGGCTTGTGTTGCATGGAAACTGGGTGCGCCCTTTGGCGCATGGAAACGGGATGTAACATGGATAAATGGTGCGCCAAAGGCTTTTAAGGAGGCGCGGGATTTATACTTGTAGCATGCGAAAAAGGCGCTTTGAGGGCGCATGAATTCTAGATGTAGCAGGACAAAAGGCTGCGCCATTGGCGCGGATTTCAATTATGCAACAAGGCGGATAGATGCGCCGAGGGGCGCAACTGTCTTAAGTGCAACAAGACGCGCCAGTGCGCCATAGAACTAAACTCTTTGCTCAAACCTTTTCATTCTTTCCTCCATTTCAAAGGTTGCTTGACATATAAGGTTTCGTAGAGAAAGTTTATCGCACCAAGCCATTTTTAAAACAGCTCCCCTTTACCAGCAGATCTGGAAAGAGGGAGGAGGAGGAAAAGAAGAAGGAAATGAGACAGACAAAGACAGGGGAGGAACTAGCTTAATCAAAATCTTATTTAAAACCGCCAACAAGCCAAAACACGTACTACCAAGAACACTCAAAGAACCGAAAGCACAAAAACGGAGAAGAGGGAGAACCTCTCACCTTAGATATATAGCAAAAATTTGGAGAGCGGGTCCACAGGGCGACGAAAACGACGGAGCAGAGGCTGACAAGTCCAGAGTGATCACGTGCTTTGCAAAAGAATGAAAATGACATGGGCGCGCACGTATATTTATAGAAAAACTGGTCATCAATGCGCCAACCACTTTTGAAATGGCGCATGAAAGTTGCTGTCGACAGGGGAAAGCGTGCGCCCTTTGGCGCACGAAAGTTTTTGACAACAGAAGATTGAGCGCGCCTTTGGCGCACCATATGCATTGTCGACATGAAGTTATGTGCGCCCTTTGGCGCACGAAAACTTTGTGTTGCAGAGAGATTATGTGCGCCCTTTGGCGCACCGAAAAGTGGAGCAACAAAAGCAATGTCAACAATAAGGCGCATGCGCCTTGGCGCACGCAAAAGAGACTCAACATCCTTTGGCACACCGAAAGACGTGCTAACATGGAAAACCATGCGCCAAAGGTTTTTAAGTGGGCACAAAACTTTGTGTTGCAAGGAAATTTCCATGCGCCCAGCCAAAAAAGGCTCAAAAAGACTAAGTTCGAAAACTAGATTTCCCGGGAAGGGATTTTACAACGTTTCGAACGCGAAGGATCCCTAACGAGGGATCGAAACAAAATTTTCGGTATGGTTATCGGTAAAATTGCCCTTGTCAATTTTACGGGATAACAAATGGCTCTTTTCTGGGACTATCCCCGAGCGAGCTCAGGGGTAGAGAATCCCAGATCACATGTGCCTATCCATTGGGTACGGAGTCAAAAACAAGGGGGACCGGAGGGAGGACAAAGGAAACACACAACCAACCGAAAGCAAACACACGACGAAAGCAAACACACAACTAAAAAAATAAACTGTACAAAGAAGAGAGCAAGCTCTACTTCCTGAAGATCTTGAGATGTTGCCCGCTATAGGGAAGCGGGAGTTCAGCTCCATCCAGATATGAGAGATAGAAACTATTCTCTCCATTGAGTTGCTTGATTTTAAAGGGCCCTCTCCATAGGGAATCAAATTTTCCGTGCATGCCCTTTGGCTCTCTTCGCTTGTCCCATAAGAGGACGAGATCTCCCACTTGAAAATCTCTCTGCTTGGCCTTTTTATCAAAAAGCCTCTTTACTTGATTCTGATGTTCAGTGATCCTGTCGACCACTTTTACTCTCTTTTCTTCAAGTTCCGCAAGATACATGATTCTCTTTTCTAGAGAATTCTGGAAAGTTTCATCTTCGATCACTCGTGCCAAGCGTAGAGCAGGAAGTTCCGCAGAAATGGGAAGTTCGGCATCAGTGCCATATAACACTTGAAAAGGTGACATGCCGAGAGATCTCTTGGGAGTAATGCGGTCCGCCCACAAAGCATCGTACAAAGACTTGTGCCACATCCGCTGGTTCTCATCTACTAATTTCCGTATGATGGTCACCAAGTTCTTATTACTGGATTCCGCCTGACCATTTCCCTGAGGGTAATAATCCGAGGCATGCGCTAAAGTTATCCCATATTCATAACAAAAACTAATAACTTCCCGCGAGGAGAAGTTAGAAGCATTATCAGCAACGATTTTGTTTGGAACGCCGAACCTGACAATGATATTCTCTTTGATAAAACTGCAAACCACCTCAGAAGTGGCATGCTTGACGTGGTATGGCTTCCACCCACTTAGTGAAGTAATCCGTTGCTGTAAGGACATAGCTATGTCCGGCACTCGATTGAGGATTGAGTGCGCCAATAAAATCAATTCCCCATTGCCTGAATGGTTCATTGATGATGACCGGCCTTAGGGGAAGGGCAGCCAACTTGGGCTTGCCGACGAATTGTTGACAGGGTTCACACTTTGCCACCCAGGTAGCCGCATCTTGAAAGAGCGCGGCCAATAATACCTGGCTCGAATGATCTTATGTGCTGTCACGGAAGAAGAAAAATGGCCTCCACAGGCTGAATTGTGAAAACTTTCCAGCAGTTTTACTTGCTGGGGCTTGTCAACACATCGCAGGAAGACACCGTCTATCCCGCGCTTATATAAACCGTCATCCCAGATGACATATTTAGCTGCCCTGAGCTTTATAGTGCGCTTCTCCTTTGCGGTTAGGTGCATTGGGCATTCGCCGTAGGTAAGGAAGAAAGCGATGTCGGAGTACCACTCATCACTAGTTGCAACAAATAAAACTAGAGGCAGAGAATCAGGTTCCTCTAGAGGGCTTTGCTCTTTGTTGGTACAGTCCTCTTTTCCTTTAGGATTTTCTGAATCTTTGTTTTCAGCCATTAGCTGACACAGGCCCTTGCCCCTTACCAGCTTGGTTGGTTTAATATCCAGGTCATATTCCTGGACCTTTGCGATCCAATTCCCTCTCAAACTTCCTAACTCCTGCTGAGTTAGAATTGATTTCACCGCCGTGTCGGGAACCAGCACCACCGTATGCGAGTTTAGAATGTAATACCTGAAATTCTTCACTGCTTTGACAACGGCAAAGGCATGCTTTTCCAATTGAGTCATCTTCAACTCGTGAGGCTTGAGGGGAGAACTCATGAATGCAATCGGGGATTCAATGTCTTCGGAATTCTTTTGCATTAAGATTGCAGACACAGTATGTTCCGATGCGTAGCTATACATGATGAAGTCCTTGGAGAAATCGGGACATACCAGGACCGGTGCATGAGCAACAGAAGTTTTTATTTCTTCAAATGACCTTTTCCCTTCTTCACTCCATCTGAAAGTGGGTGATCCTTTCATCATGTTCAGTATGTGGCGAGTCTTTTCGGCAAAGTCAGGAACAAAACGCCTAAGAAAGTTCACCTTTCCGAAGAAAGAATGAACACCAGTCTTGCTTGTAGGCAGAGTAAGGCTCTGAATAGCCTTAACCCTTTCAATATCTATCTTCGTTCCTTCTTTGCTAACCACATGCCCTAGCAACTTCCCTTCCGTGACTCCAAAAACAGACTTTTTGGGATTTAGGGAAATTCCATGTTCTCGGCACCTGGCCAATACTTGCTCCAAGTGATCACAATGATCACTTCGTTGTTTAGAGAACACGGTTAAGTCATCTAGATAAACTACAATGACTTTTCCCATCATACCTTTAAATGCGAAGTCCATGGCCCGTTGAAAAGTAGCACCTGCATTAGTTAGGCCAAAAGGCATCCTGCTGTAGGCAAATGTACCCCAGGGAGTAGTGAATGCTGTTTTGAATTGATCTTCAGGTGAGACTTCAATCTGATTGTAGCCTGAAAAACCATCAAGCATAGACAACATTTCTGATCCAGTTACTGCTTGCAGAACTTGATCCATTATCGGAAGAGGGTAGTTGTCTTTCAGCGAAGCTTGATTCAAATTTCGAAAGTCTACGCATATGCGTATCTCACCGTTTTTCTTGCGCACTGGCACAATATTCGCCACCCAAGTACTGTGATGGATAGGGAAGATGATTCTCGCATCCAGCATCTTCTGAATTTCTGCCTGGATGGTGCCCGAGATCTTAGGATTATAATGCCTTTGCTTCTGGCGAAAGGCTTTGACATCTTCTTTCAGCGGTATGTCATGCTGAACGTCCTTTGGCTTGAAGGACTTTAGATCGGCATAGGACCATGCCAACACATCTATATATTTCTTCAGCAACTTGACAAATTTCCGCTTCTCTTCAGGCGTGCAACATTTGCCAATGTTTACAAATTGCGGGTGTGCCTCAGAACCTATATTGACTGGTTCTGTTTCTGGGGATGAGTCAGGACTATCTCGCCTCTTCTTTTTCACAAAACGGTCATGCCTGTCAAACAGGCGCTCCAGAGAAACCAGGCCCTTCGGAATTTTATTTCCTTTGAGCTGACATATGCCGTCTTTCTCCTCTGATTCATGGTTTTGACCGTTGATTGATTCACGGCATGTAGAAGTGGATCCTTCAAAATACAACTCATCAAAATTTTCTGATTTTTCTAGAAAGGCAATGAGGTGATTATCATCGTTGAATACCTGCCAATGCTGAGAGTTGTCTGGCACGCTCGGGCGGAAAACCACTTCAATGGTGTATTTGTTCGTTTTCAAACCCGGGTGTGGGAGCATGAGAGATGCTGAAACGGCCAATGAATCGGCCATGTCATTTTGAGCTCTTGGAATTGCCCCTATCGAAAAGGCATCAAATTCCTCGATGTTGTCCCATACTGCGTTGCGGTAGTGCCTGAGCCTTTCATTTTTCACTTGGTAAATCCTTTTGACCTGATTTACAACTAGCTCAGCATCACCTTGTACCTTTAGATTTTTAATTCCCCTTTCCTTTGCGGCTTGCATACCGAGTAACAGAGATTCATACTCAGCAGTATTGTTAGTATTGAAAAACTGCAACTTGAAAGAAAGAGGAATTACCTCCTCTTCGGGAGATATTAGCACGATTCCGGCGCCACATCCACTAGTCGCGAAACTGCCATCAAACTGCAAGGTCCAGATCTCATTAAGATCCTTTTCTTGAACAAAAACCCTTTGTACCCATCTCGGTAGATAAGAAGTAGTTCCCCATCCCTGATGATTCAAAAAGGATTTGGGCTTTGGGGTCCTCAGAGCTAGTAACCAAGTACTTCTTTTGCGATTCTGGTTCTAAAGTCTGCATCACACCTTTGACGGGTATTCTAGCTTTAGACCAGTCCATGTGAATTTCTCCACCAACTTCGCTGCAAAAGCTTCTTCCCAGCAGAATTCCATAGGCTGCTGGAATGTCAGCAACGAGGACTGTCATTTTTACTCTTTTATCTGGGAAAGCCGCAAACGCAAATTGCGCGTCTTTGATTTGGCCAACCAACGGAACTTGCTTGGTTTCCAATGAATAACATCTGCCGAACGGTTTGGTAAGAGTGAGGCCCAAAGCATGGGCGACTTTCGCCGGCATGACATTATCAGAAGCTCCGGAATCAATTATACAGTTGCTCAACTTATGGCCGTTGATTAGGAGAGAGAGATAGAAAGGTTCTATCTTGCCTGATGCAGATGTTGAAGCAACATTTATGTGGGATTCAGGAGGAGTGGAAAGGATTCCTTTCGGGGAAACCTGTTTAGATGTAACAGCTTGACTCTGAATATATTTAGTTAATCTTACAAGCTGTTCGGGATTTGACTGAAGGTACTCAGCTTCAGACATTTGGATCTTGGTCTTTTTAGCGTGATCTATAATATCAAACGCCAAGGGTTGCGTTGGTGAGGGAATGAGTCCTTCACTTCGCGATGGTGGAACAGGGTTACTGATCTTGATAGGAATATGAGGGGGCTGATTCGGAGGAGAGATGGGCGGAAAAGACTTCTTTGCAAAAGACTTAACAGGGAATTGAGTAGGAAGAGGATTACCTCTTCTAGCAATGGTTGGAGGCACGTTTGACACGACCTTCTCCTTCTGCACATGGGCAGCAACTTCCGCTTCCTTTCCTTGCGAGCGGGTAAAAACAGCGTAGGATTGTCCGCTTGCATAGCCCTGAGTACTCTCTTCTTCATCAGATTCATCCTCATCAAATTCCATGTATCCAATAGTAGAGTCGCCAGTCGGCTCACCGACATCTTGATCATCTTCGTCTTGAGGCGAAGATTCTTCATAGTACTGCTCTTCCTCTTCAATTTCGGCCAAAGCATTGACCGGAGGAGCTTCAAGCGCCAACCGTGGAGCAGTTGCAGGTAGACGCGGTCTTTGTGAAACATTGTTGGGAACGAAACTCCTTCGTGGAACGTCTCGGTATGAAGAACTAGGAGCCTGGGCCAACTACTTTTTTTAATGCGAGCAGATCATTCGCCATCTTTTGGAATGCCGGATCAGACGAAGTAGTAGGCGAGGGATCTGAAGATTTGGACTTTGATGATTCCTTTCTCAACTCGCCAGATATTATCAAATTGTCTTCTATCCGAATGGCAGCAGCCTGAGCGAGTGTCAGGGTAGCTACTCGCTCTTGAAGGAGCAAGAAGCTGACTTTTGAGCTCATGGCGTTCACGAAGAAACACTTCTGATTCTCCGGTGTTGGAAGCATGGCAGTAGGGACACGGTTGATTAATGCATTGAACCGGGTGACGAAATCGCGCATAGTCTCATTGGCTTCTTTCTTCAGGTGAGTGATCCGTGATAACAACGCAAATGCATCTTCTGAAGGCTTGTATCTGTCTTCAAAAGCTTCCCGCAAGGTTGCCCAACTGGTGATAGATGCGGCCGGCAAATGCTGAAACCATTCAGCTGCGGGCCCTTGTAGAGTTTCCAGAAAAAGGTGAACCGACACATCTTCGTGAGTCACGTCCAAAATACTGCATGACATAATGAAAGCAGATATGTGGGAATCCGTGCTTTGATTTCCGCTCCCGTCGAATTTAGGAAAATTCTTTCTGTTTCCGTGAGGGAGCGCGTGAACTGGATGTGGCAGTGCGAGAGGACCCATAGCATTTCCCCATGGTACCGCCATTTGAAAGGCTGGAAAAAGCACACGAGCTGGGAGGGTGGTTCCACTGAGCAGCAAGGCACTACAAAGGGATGTAGATGCTCCTTGTAAAAGACTTTTTCTTCGTGGAGGTGAGACACTCCTGGATGACCGGCTAGCCGAGCTTAGCGCTGAAAAACGTGCCGGTGTTACGCTGAAATTGTGCCTTTGAAGCAGATCGAAAGTAGGATCAACTTCTCCACGGGCTCTCCTGCTGCGCGTAAAAGGTTCACTTGCCAGCGTACCTTCCAGATCTGCGATGTTATGGCGCAGATTTAAACTTTATTTTTGGGTGTACTTGCTGATTTTCTGGTTTTTCTGACAAAAACCAGCAGCATGCACTTTTCTAGATATTTAAAACTATCCTCTTCGAAAAACCGATTGCGGTTAATGACAAATAGTAGCGAGGATAAGATGGCAGGGAAGAATAGCAGGCTGATTTTCAGATCTGATTTTTACTTTTTCAGAGGGTTTTAAACTTTTTTAGAAAACAGTCAAAAACTCAGATCTACGGAAAAATGCTAATTTTGATAAAAACTCAGCGAACTAAAGATCTGTAACTAGGCCCGATCTATGGATCTCAGAAGAAAATTTTCAATTTCGGGCACTTTTGCAAATTTTTGGATTTTCAACAAAAAGTTCAGATTTGCAAACTGGCAGCGATTTTATTATTTTTCTGATTTTATATTATACCACCACCATAGATCTGACAGATCTATCCGTTCCCCAGCGGAGTCGCCAAAAACTGTTGGTCCGAAAATCTGTCGCGTGGACAGATCTATGGATAGACGAGCCAACAGTGTGCAGGGCTTAGCCCCTCTTTGAGACAGCAAAGCGAAACTGGTTTATTGCTATTTCTACTAGCAGGAACCTATGCAAGTCTCACAGATTCTGCCTTCGGGGTTGGGATCTCATCCCAGTAGAGTGTTCCAGGCTGCGAAAAGAAAGGAATGAAAGAGGGAGAAGAGAAAGAACAGATCCGAAGGGAGAAAAGAAATGAATTCCAAAGCAGAAAGGTCAGAAGATTTATGTTTTTAGTTTGGTAGTAAACAGAGCCAAACCTACTTGCATAAATAAACAAAGCAATACTGATAAACAAATGACGGAAAAGTAGATATGAATCCAACAGATTAAACACATACAGATCTAACGTAAGAAAGATCTAATGTATAACACAGCTATTGAGCACAAAGTCTGAATAATTGTATTATTGTTCTCTTCTGTTACAAGAAAGCTCAAAGTCTTTCTCTCCTCACTTCTATTTCTATCTAAAAGATGTTCACCCTGAATACAACAAGTATTCCCATATTTATAGAAGATGAGGGAGAGAGAAGGCAAAATGGAGCCAACCACTTATTTACAAAGATATTTACAAAATATCTAAAAGTCATGTTGACTTTGACAACTTGGTGGATGACATCATCCCATGATGCAACATGGATGATGTCATCATTTGTATCAACACATTTTAGACATTTCAAAAAGAAAGTCGGAGAATAGAGAGAAGAAGAAGAAGAAGAAGAAGAAGCTACTCATCATCATCATCCTGCGGCCGGAAAGGGGTTGCCTGTTTCTGATGCTGCTCAGGAGATGATATGTGGAACTGAGCGCGGTATTCCAAAAACTTGCTAATCATCGGCCCAAATTGATCCTGTGATGGATCCTTGTGCCGTTCACTGATTGCTTCGCAAGTCTCCCGCTCGTCTATGAGCTTTTCCGGGAGTTTGGAATAATCTTTCCCCACCTCGATAAGGAACCCGATGAAGTCCCTACAGGCCAGTAGGTTGTTGATAGATTCAGTGTCGAATGTGACCTCTGGCCCTGTCCCTTGAGAAGCTATCTCCTTGAAAATCCGGATAGTGTCATCAGCTGATCTCAAGGTAAGGGAAGGAGTGAGCAACCCTGGAGTCATGGCGAGAACAACTTTCTCCATTTGATGCATTGCATCCAGGGCCTCTTCCTTTACCTTGTCTATCTTTTCCAGAACGAATTCTAGCTGATCTATCCGATAGTCCAGAGTGGACATAGTTTTGTTGAGGGCCCTTGGATGGCCGAATACTCCGAACTTGACCAGATCTTCGACTGAACAGTCGAACATTTGCTGGAAGGTCTCGTGCTGGAGTCTAGCATGCTCTAACTCTTCTGATATCGGACCCGCTAATGCTTGGAGTTCCTTATTCACCTTTCCGATGTTTAGGTATAAACTGGTATACTCGGCGATTACTCTTTCACTATCCTTGAGGATTTGGCTCCTCCAAGCAGAAACGGCCATACCTTGCTCGCCGATCTTTGAATACTCATTAATCTTCTCCTGACTGAGCAGCTCAGGAGTCTCGGCGGCAGTTGTGGGAGGTGCACTTCCCATCTTCTGTAAGGCTTGAAGCAGGTATTTGTTCTGCTCCTTCAGTAGCCTTTTCTCCTCTTTCGTTTCCTGAAGCTTTTTGCAGAGTGCATCAACTACGGAAAGAGCTTCCCCCTAGAGACTTTCGAGAGGATGTCCCCATTGTGACTTGGGTCACGGTGAAATCTGTCGAGACAGATCTTCTTTCTCTTTGAGGGGGTTGGGGTACGCTATTTCCATGACTCTCTCACCTGCAGCGCTCTTCGAGAAGCGTGTAACCGGCTTGTGCTTCTTTGCTCCTTTAGCTGGAATGACCGAAAAGTCCATCGGAGCGATGGGGACTTTCCTCTTTTGTTGGCTCAGCTGCTGAGAGATCCAAGCTGGTCCTATAGAAGAAGGACCAGAGACAGAGGGGAGGCAGAACGGTAGAAGAGGGGAAAAACGTGGAGACACGCGGCGGCGGCATTGAAAGAATAGCCGAAGAAATGTCCACGGGAGGAAGGGAAACCGCAACTGCAGAAGACATAGGAAGGGAAGGGAGCTCGGAGATGAGGGAAGAAATAGAGGAAGACAAATCAGCGAGGGAGGAGAAGATAGATGAAGAAGCAGGGGAAAGGGTAGAAGAAGGGGCAGAGGACACGACCAAAGGGGTGGTCGTTTGAGTCACTCGAGGAGGGGAAGGAAGAGAAGAAGAAGGGATAGAAGGGACCTCTCGGTAGCAGTTGAGCGACGCCGACATCCTGGTGGATGGGCGTATAGGACTATCCTCTGTCAATTCCTCATCAAGAGTTATGACTTGTTCAGGCTCTGAGGGAAGAGGACTTTCAGGGGCTTCCTCCTGAATGGTGCTAGGTTCACCTTCTGCACCTTTGCCTTTCAGCTGCTTCTTTGACCTTGGAGGTGCGTTGCCCAAAGGGGAAGTTGTGAAATCTACCCCGAGGTAGATTAGTCCGTTCATGCGGCACCAATGCTCTGTTCTCCGCATAGTCTCTTTGACCCTCTCCTCAATTGTTTGAGGAGCCTTGTTCCTGTCAATGGCCGGGAAGGGCCAATTGTCCCCATCTGTGTCATTATACACCTTATCTACTTCATCTTCCGTAGTCTGGAAGCCTTCGGGGACAATGGCCACTCCGTATTGGATGATTTCTGCCAATGCTAAGCGAGAGTGATCCTTTCTTCTGAGTTCCGCCTCATGGAGAACGTCAATGTAAATATCCTCAATTTGAGGGACATGGATCGGATCGAGCTTCGCTTTTGGCAGTAGCTTCTTGGGTCGAAGGTAGGCCTGGCTGGGAAGTCATGCTTCAAGTTGAGTAGCTCCAGCTCTGCGAACATTTCCTTCGCCTTATGGTGGGTGGAGCATGTGTATCGGCCCACTTTGAGGGGGAAAGGAGTTCCACCCTTCTTTCTTTTGAGGCACTTCTCATGGTATGTGACCAGCTGCCTTGACAGTTCTAGTAGAATCAGCTTAGGCCCAGCATACCTTGGTAGCCTGGTTGGCTCTCCCAAAAAGTTGGCAGCCCTCAGATAGGTGAACGTGGGAAATTGGGTGAACAGGGCCCCCCATTTCTCTGTGACTGCCACTATGTTTTTGGTCGTCCGGCTATGAGTCATGTTTGGCCTCAGTAGGCAGATGACATGATAGAAGAATGCATCGTTAACTTTTGTGAAATGTTGGATGCTATTCTCCAGCCTCAGCTCTATAGTAATCAAATATCTTGGCCTGAGGCCATACTCCACTTCGGTTCAGTCCCGGATAATCCCTTGCCGACGCTGCAGCGTAGACTACATAGGAGTTCATATGGAACACTCCTGTTGTGGCGAACTGTTGTAGCTGCTCAGAGATGGTGCTGCTTATTATTTCACCCCAGCAAAAGCGCTGATCGGGTAAATTTTTATTCATTGTCTCCAAGTACCGCAGCATCCACTTATGGAAATAGTGGGCATCTGAAAGCCCGAAGACTCTGCTCAGGAAGGTGATAGTATCGCTGAGCTCCTCTGAGAAATCACTTCGGTGGATAGTCTGTGGCCACCGGGTCACCGCCTTCTTGTTTTTTAGGTAGACCTCATTCATCAACTGCATGCATTGGTCTTCGTTGTCTTCCCAGGCCTTGATGCATTCTCGTTGGCTAACAGCCACGAAGTTCCGGTGATGAGGGATGCCAAGTATCAACTCAAAATGACGGGCAGTGAGGTTTATGACTGCCTCGCCCTTACTATTTTCGACACATCTTGTGTCTTTGTTGTAACATTGCGCAATCACCATCATGAATTCGTTGTTGACAGCGCTGACGGGGATTCCTCCGGCGGAAGTGCGGGCACCGCTATTAACTTGTCCATCCATGGACTTCTTGTAACTTTCTCGAGTCCTAACCTGCATTCCTCCATGTCAATGTGACCCACCCCGAGTCTCCGACATCCATACCGCACTCACCCGTGATTCGGGCATCCCGACCTCGATTTGTATTTCATCTCTTCTTCTGTCAGCTTAGCCTTTCCTCTTGGTTTGGTGGGTTTCTTGCTTGACGTAGACATGTGTTCTTTCGAACTCAGTTGCTGATCTGCATGAAGAAGAAGTGAGACCCAATCCAAAAAGGTTGAATTAGTCATTTGATCTTCCATTGGAATGCTAGCAGAAGAAAGAGTTAGAGATTTTAAGGCTCAGGGCGCAGGGCGCATGAAAAATGTAATTGGCAGGCCAAATAGATAAGGCGCACAGAAAAGGAGTGTTGCAGAGGTTAAACTGGCACCAAAGGCGCATGGCGCATGGATGTAGCAGATTGCATTTTATGGCAGGGCGCATGGGAATTGTATGTTACATTGGTATTCGGTGCGCCCTTTGGCGCATTGATGGACCGTGTAACATGGATTTTTCATGCGCCAAAAGGGATATGGCGCGGCGCATGAAGGGTTTACACAACATCATGTTACTGGCGATCGGGGGTGCGCCCACGCCTTTATAGCTTTATACTTGCGCGCAGAAGGCTTGTGTTGCATGGATAAGTGGTGCGCCCTTTGGCGCATGGAAACGGGATGTAACATGGATAAATGGTGCGCCAAAGGCTTTTAAGGAGGCGCGGGATTTATACTTGTAGCATGCGAAAAAGGCGCGCTTTGAGGGCGCATGAGTTCTAGATGTAGCAGGACAAAAGGCTGCGCCATTGGCGCGGATTTCAATTATGCAACAAGGCGGATAGATGCGCCGAGGGGCGCAACTGTCTTAAGTGCAACAAGACGCGCCAGTGCGCCATAGAACTAAACTCTTTGCTCAAACCTTTTCATTCTTTCCTCCATTTCAAAGGTTGCTTGGACATATAAGGTTTCAGAGAAAAGTTTATCAGACCAAGCCATTTTCAAAACAACACCCCTTTACCAGCAGATCTGGAAAGAGGGAAGGAAGGGAGGAGGAAAAGAAGAAGGAAATGAGACAGGACAGCACAGGGGAGGAACTAGCTTAATCAAAATCTTATTTAAAAACCGGCCAGCAAGCCAAAACACAGACCAAGAACACTCAAAGAACCGAAAGCACACACAACGAAGAAGAGGGAGAACCTCTCACCTTAGATATATAGCAAAAATTTGGAGAGCGGGTCCACAGGGCGACGAAAATGACGGAGCAGAGGCTGACAAGTCCAGAGTGATCACGTGCTTTGCAAAAGAATGAAAATGACATGGGGCGCGCACGTATATTTATAGAAAAACTGGTCATCAATGCGCCAACCACTTTTGAAATGGCGCATGAAAGTTGTTGTCGACAGGGGAAAGCGTGCGCCCTTTGGCGCACGAAAGTATTTGACAACAGAAGATTGAGCGCGCCTTTGGCACCATATGCATTGTCGACATGAAGTTAAGTGCGCCCTTTGGCGCACGAAAACTTTGTGTTGCAGATAGATTATGTGCGCCCTTTGGCACACCGAAAAGTGGAGCAACAAAAGCAATGTCAACAATAAGGCGCATGCGCCTTGGCGCACGCAAAAGGGACTCAACATCCTTTGGCGCACCGAAAGACGTGCTAACATGGAAAACCATGCGCCTAAGGTTTTTAAGTGGGCGCACCAAAACTTTGTGTTACAAGGATATTTCATGCGCCCAGCCAAAAAAGGCTCAAAAGACTAAGTTCGAAAACTAGATTTCCCGGGAAGGGATTTTACAACGTTTCAAACACGAAGGATCCCTAACGAGGGATCGAAACAAAATTTTCAGTATGGTTATCGGTAAAATTGCCCTTGTCAATTTTATGGGATAACACAACCCGTTGAATGCCATGTCCATTTCCCTCTTGAAAGTGGATCTAACATTAGACAATCCAAATGGCATATTCTTGTAGCCATAGGTGCCCCACTTAGTTGTGAAAACCATTTTGAATGATCATCTTCTTTCACCATTATCTGATTATACCCTGAGTAGCCATATAAGAGAGAGAATATTTCTGAACTAGATACTACTTGTAGGATTTGATCCATTGAAGGGAGTGGGTAGTCATCTTTAAGAGATTTCATAATTAAGTCTCGGAAGTCCATGCAAAACTTGAATTCTCTATTCTTCTTCCCCTGAACCAAGTTAGAAACCCACTTGAGTTCTTGATTGGAAATATAATGCTCACATCTATTAGCTTATTAATCTCTTTCTTCATAAGATGTTTAATGTGTGGGTTGACTGTGTCTCTAGTTTTCTGATGCGCTTATCATTTGGGTGCGGTTTAATTATATGTTGTGCAAAATTCGGATTGAATCCTCACAAGTCCTCATAGCTCCAAGCAAAGAAATCTAGAAACTCTTGGTAGAGTTTTATGAACTCATATTTATCTTTCTCAGTGGCCACTTTGGCAATTTAAAGTGTTTTTCCCTCCCCAACTGAAATAGGTTTTGAATCCTCTACTTTGACCAATATGTTGGCCATCTCTTTACGAAACTAGTCATTAGGATTGAATATTGACTCCAGCCTTACTAAACCCTTTGAAGCTTGTTTGTTTATAGCTATACTAGTTAATCCCCGTACTTCCACTCTAATTTATCATGTTTCCTAACTGAGAATTCAGCCTCTTCCTACAAGAAATTAACGATTTGTTGATCGTTCTCAAACACTTTCCAACTTGTGTTGTTATCTTGAACTATTGGCCTTACAATCACATTGATATATGGCTACGTTTTGTATCTTTTGACACTGTCAACCACATCAAAATTTGATCCAACTTATGTAAGCCTATCTACAACTTCATTGTTGTTATTAGGTATGGACACAATTTTCAAAGCTTCAAAATCCTCAATTAGGTCCCATACCTTGATTTCTTAGCTCTTAAGTAGGTCGTTATTTGTAGCATGTTTTCCTCGAGTTGATTTACGATTAACTCATTGTCCCCAAATACTTGTAAATTCTTTATGCCTCTTTTCTTGGCCCAATGAAGTCCATGAATCAAAGAATCTTATTCATTTGTGTTATTTGAACATCCAAACTGAAATATGAAAGCTGAATAATAATTGATATTTTGTGGTGAAAAAACCATTGCACCTCCTCCAGCACCTTAGTTTCCTCTTGAAGCATCGAAAAATAGTTTCCAATTTTTTTTTTCATCCTTATTTTCTTGTTTGGTGATGTTAGTAATGGGTGAGTTTTCTTCGTGTACATAATATACACCCAATTAAGATTCTTCCATTTCCTTATGCAGGTCAAATGCATGTCTCTTGTTTTCCCATTCATTCGAGTCTAATAAAAATTCCCTCAACCTTAGTACCAATTTCTAGATCATTTGAGCTCTCTTCTAATAAAAGGCTAAGTAGTTTGTGTTGATAGGACTTGGCACATGAGTTTCAACATTGAAGTTTGTAATTAGTTATAACTTGATGATTGATTTGGATCCATATCTTTTTATGAAAAGAATGTGTGACCAATCTGTAGATAGATACCCATAAATTTTTGTTGTAAATTCCCTTGATAAACATAGTGCAAAGAGTGGTGGAAGGTCAATTACGAGACACGTCTTACATAATTGTGACATTTTGACATGCATGTAATGTAAGGCTTAACCGCTTGACTATTCTCGACCATTCCCATTACTATTCCATCTAGTTGAACTACTCCCTTCAATATTAGCTCATATTTTAGATCCAATTGATGTGTTGTTTTATTAGATATGAATAAACTACTTGCCTCGAATCAATGATGCGGTTTGTGTACCGGTGGTTTCTCATAATTAATGCCGAGATAGAATGGTGGAGGCTTCAAACTATTTATTGGTTGACTGCACCCTATAGAAATTCATTAGTAAGAAATTTCTCTTGATTTTGGTTTGATCTATTCAAGGTAGACCAATTTGCCATTGTAGCTTGTAAAAAATCTCATTGTCCTCGGATTGCTAGTGATATCCACATGGAAATGTTCACATGTGTATTTTTAATTTGATCGATGATGTTGAAAGGGGATGAATTATCCTTTTGGTTCCCTTTACTTGGCATGAATTTTTCGGAGCTTGAACCACGCACATGTGCTTTTGTAACTAGTTCTTTAGGATGATTTTGCACATTCGGTGTTGCATTTGATCTACTAACTCCTTTTTGTGTAGGAGTGGGTTGAGAAACAACTAGATTAGATTATTTTCCCTCCCCTATGCTCCTATTCTTTAACCGTGGGTTGGAAACCATGTCTGGAAAAGCTAGTTGGTTAACTCCACAGAAGTATTATGTTTGTCAATTGACTAATGTGGTTTCTGTTGGTGGTGCCCCTTACTAAGTTTCATGCTAATAATTTACCTCTTGACTTGGTTCTTAGGGTTACCGATGGTCTACACTATTAAAACCTACTTTAGTGCACCATTGAAACACGTTGATTGACTGTGGGGTAAATTACAGAGGTAACACCATTCGTACTCATGCACGCCATGTTATTTTGTGCTAGAACCAAGGCTCTTAATGTTGAATATGTGTTTGGATAATACATTTGTAATGGCCTAGCAGGTTGAGGTTGTCCTTTATTCGAAATTTGATTTATAGCCTAAGATGGTAGTATATTTTACTTGTATGAGGGCCTGGCTTGATACTAATTTTGAGGTTGATATGGCCTATAACTCTAAGCTTGTTGTCTCTTGATAGTCACTAGCTCATTTCCTAGGTTCTGTAGTTATTTCATAACCTCTTGTAACTCTTTTGAAGTGCTTGAAGATTTCCCATGACTAGATAGAGAGGCATTGGTGGCCTTGGTGCTATATTACCATCTTGAATCAAGTAGTTTTCAGCTCTAATAACAATGTTATACATTGTGGGTAAGGTTATACCACCCATAGATTGTTTCATCATTGCAATATCTGAATTTAGATCTTTCAAGAAATAGAGGAATGCTCCTTTGGTAATTGGTCTAATAGTTATCAATATCCTATCCCATGTTCATTGGAGAAGGAAATTCAAATCTATCATTTTCTCATTATGAGCCCTCTTGATTGTTGGAGGGCTATGCACAAATGGTCCCAATTATAGATAGACCTTATTGTTTGGCTCCTAAACCATTGCAAATCTTTACCCTTAAACAATGAAGGTAACAACTTGACTTGGCGTAATATCCATTTCATATATTTCATGAATTGCATAGACATTGGCAATGTCCTAGATGTGGTCAATAGGAGTAGTATGATTTTCTCCTGTGAAATAGAGAATATTCTTTAGTACTGCAATCAGGGCCTGATTTTGAGTATTTAAGGCAAGTGGGATACTGTCTGTGAAGTTGACATAGGGATTGGGTTGCACCATCCTGATTAATAAGAAAACTCTCATTGATTGGAGAAAAGGCCTACCACATGGGCTGTAGATAAATTCCTGTTAGGTGGAGATGGTGATCTTTGTGGTCTTCTTCCTCTCCTTCCTCTCTCCTGGTGATAATTTCAAGTAGACAAATAGTCTCTCTTCTTGAGTATCAGACCGAGTTTGAATTATTCTCATGTACTTAAGAAGCCTATGCTGCTACACCACTAAATTATATCCCTTTGGAGTCTCCAGATGTGTTGGAAAATGATCCTCAAAAGGATGGATTTTGCCAAGTTACACACCAAACTTGACAAAATTAAAATTAAAACTTTGAAGGACTTGTGTATTTGAGATTCTAGAGGTTGAAATTTGATTTGGAATGAAATCCCTGAAAACCCAAAAGTGTAAGACCTCCGAATGACCCAAACCCCAAAACTAAAATTTGTAAAACTCCAAAATCTCAAAACCTGAAATTCCAAAATTTGAAGATGTCCGAAATCCTGAAATCCCAAAACTCGAAAACCCAAAATTCAGAAAACACCAAAATTTTGAAAATTAAAATTTGAAAAAAATAAAAATATACTTTTGAATATTATCCCCCGATCTATCAACTAGTAAAATTTTGACTTGTTTTAATTAAGTTAACCCTTTGAAAATTGGTTTCGAGTTCATCTTGAGGGGTTAAAAATCTGAAATTGAAGAACTTGTAATTTCTAAGTCCGAATTTCTCAAAATTCCTTTAGAGCTTGTGAAATGAACTCTTTGTCCCACTTTGGGCATGCCAAAACTATTGATGTGTAATCACACAACCCCTGAATGTCTACAAGTCAATGGGTTGAATCTCTTAGTGTGATTGCATAGCATGAAGCTTTTCCTAAAGTGTGCAACTTTGCGATCGGGAAAGCTCTTCGGATGAAGGTCGGTTCCTATTCCTCTGCTCCAATGCACATAGATAAATTGTAGAGGATATACTATTAAAACATATTGTATCTTGCCAAGAAGACAAGGTTAGGATGATTTCAAGAAAATAAACCTAAACTAATAGAGATGATGCACCAAAGGAATGTTGAACATCCGCTTTGACATTAAACACAAACCATAAAAATATAATACAACCACCATGCACAAAAAACCAAGATTGCAATGAGAGATCAAGGAGATGCAATGAACATAACATAGGGTTGAAAATATTCCACAAAATTTTATTATTTCTTCAAAGATGATATAGTGCATTATAATGGCCAAGAAGCAATATTGCATTTAAAATTTAGATAGGAGGTTGGAACTCCACAAGATCAATTACGAAGAGAGAAGAAGGGAGGGTACAAAGCCAAGTTATCAAACCTTTCGAAAAAATCCCCTCCTTACAATATATAGGAAGAATGAGAGGAGGAGATGAAAATAATTTGAATTCTTGCTTCAACCACACTAGAATGCATTGAATTTTCCCACAACAATGATGGGTTCGAACTACAAAACCCATGCCTCCATGTACTATGCCTTGTTGGGAAAGAAGGAAGGCCATAACTTCATTATTTTGATAGCTGAGAAGCCTAAAACCCTAAAAATGGTGGATTGTATTTTCAAAAATTCCTTTCTTGTGAAAATCCGAGCTCCTAGTCAAAAGTTATGGCCATCTGAAGGTCGGGGAATCATTTTCCAAAAATGGTGAAATGTTGATCCTCCTTTTCAGAGTCTAAAATGAATGCAACCTCTGAAATACAAAAAATCAGAATTTCAAAATTTATATTTCAGAGAATTTATCCATTAACTTTCTTGAGAATTTCATAGATTGAAACATTGTTCATCCACTAACTTTCTTGAGAATTCTGAAACTCCAAAACCCAAACCTCTGAAAATTCAAAACCCAAAATTTTGAAACTTCGTAATTTTGGAATTTCAAAAACTTTTCACTTTAGAACATTTTCACTATTCATTTATTAATCCCCCTTGAGAGTTAAAAACTTTGAAACTAAAAATTGTCATGTGCGTTAACCTCAAAACCTGTGTTGACTTCCAAAATCTAAATCCTTTCGGGTTTCAGACTTTCAGGATTCCAAACATTATTGGTCACTTATACGATTTTTTTGCCAAAGACTCCAAAAATCCAAATTCCACATCTCCAAAACTCTAAAACCCAAAATTCAGAAAATTCGAGTTTCGATTTCGAGCTTTTTTCTTTCTCTTTCCCGTTTGGCTACAAAAATCTCTAGAACCCCAAAACCCAAAATTCTAAAAATTTGGAGTTTCAAAGTTTCCAAACTTTTTCCTCATTTTTCCCATTTTTCTCTACAATTTTCTTAGCCCATTTTAACATTATTCACCCAAGTCCAAAATGAAATACTCTATGATTGAATCAACTCCTCCGTTCTCATTACATGCAAGTTGTTGTTTGTTCAATTTTTCTGAGGGGAAAATTGGATAACAATTTGGTGACTCATGGGATCACTTTCCTACTAGATGGAATTATCACTTGCCTTATAGTATCCATTGTGCATGGAGTCATGAATGATAGCTTGATACAAAGTTTAGACTTTAATCTTTAACGCGGCTGCTTAAACTGTTGATCCTAAACCTGCTACATTGCTTGTACTCTCAATTTTCCTAAGAAAATATTTAAGATGACATTTGTGAGAGTAGAAAATTGTGTTGACCTCAAGCTTTCACTTGTCCACTCGAGTGGACTGTAGGCAAACAAAACTTCATAGTGATACAACCCGAGAGCAACAAAACCTGTGTCAAAAACTTAGGGAACTTCAAACCTAAATTACAAGAGTACGATGTGCATACACACTTAGAGGAATTGAAATCCTAGGGTAATATTTACAAGGGTGATATTTTTCCCTTTTTAGTAGCAATGTTTAAGATAGATTTAATTAACCGAATTAGAAGCTTCTCTCCATCCAAAGGTCTGAAAATTTGAAGGCATTGTTACTCTTACATCCCGTGATTATCTAGGGGCTACTCCAAATGGCATCAAACTTGGAATGCCTTCCTAGTTTTCCCGATCTGCATCCCACTTTAGAACTAAGTCCCCTTCCTGAAAGGTCCATTCTCTTTCTTTCTTATCAAGCCATTTTTTGACTAAGGCTTGATATTTCTATATCATTTAAATTGTATGCTCTCGATTTCTTAAAATTCCATCAATTTAGTATACGTGGCTTCCATAGGCTCAAACTAAGACAACTCCAACTGCTTCATGAGCTCTAATATAGGTAGCTCTAATGATATAGGAAACACTGGCTCTTTCCCATAGACTAAATTGTGGGGATAATTCGCTATTGACCTCTTTGGTGTGATCTTGTTAGCCCAAAAGGTTGATTTTAGCTTTGTATGCCATGTCCTCTTGTTTTCATTTAGAGTCCTTCGATGATTCTTATCAAATTCTTGTTTGTGGACTCTACTCGAGCATTACCACAGTGGGTAATAATTTGAAGAGGTGCTTACGTGGATCTCATTATTAATAACCCATTATGTGATCTTGGAACCTACGAATGCCAATGCATTGTCTAATATGATAGTTTCCGGTTTACTGAACCTTGTGACTATTCGTTCATAGAATTCTAGTATACTAGAATCATTTTCTTCCTTCATTACTACCACCTCTACACACTTGGTGAAATAATTTGTTTCCATGAGTATCCATTTGTAGCCTTAGATTCAGTTTTGTACGATGACCCCAACAAAGTCCAATCCCCATTGCATGAATGGCTAGTCAACTAAAATTGGGTGTAATGGAAGTGCTGCCAACCTTTCTTTTCTTGTGAAGAATGGACATTTATTACATTTTTATCCAAGTGTAATAGTCACTAAGCACTATGGGCCAATAGTAGCCTACCTTCATTATCTTGAGAGTTGTTACCCATGGGGAAAAATGACCTCTGGCCTCTCCATTGTGGAGCTTCGTAATAATCTCTCAATTTGATTTTTTTGACACACTTCAATAGAACACCATTGATGTCCTTCTTGAAACAAATTCCATGAACAAGCACATATGGAATGGACTATAATCTGAAGTATCTCCTTTTTCTTTGCTCATTTCTAGGGGCATCGTCCTATTTGTTATAAGTGCATCATATTCTTAGTCTAACAAGGAGTGGGTATATTATCATTTACTTTCTCTTGGCTATCCTATAGTACTAAGACAACTTAATTTTCACCACCTACTTCAACCTTTTGACTCGAGGAAATTTGTTCACATAATCCCTTTCCATGAACCAACTTAGTGAATTTAATTTCAATGTTATATTCCATGACACAAGTGATCCATCTTGCATGTTTCTCAATCACATATTTATTCATGAGGAATTCCTTGAAACCCACATGAAAGACTAGTAGGTGGATGTTGTTGTTTGAGACTACATGTTTTAAATTATTTAAACTACTGATCACTATAAGGACATGCTTTTCAATGGATTATCTCACCTAATAGTCCTCCAAAATTTGACTGAAGAAGGAAACTAGTTGTTTAGATCCCTCTTTGTTTTACTCGACTAGGATTGCAAAAATCATGTCCCCACCACCAAAGACATAAAGCATGAAATCCTTGGAGAATTCTAGATTGACGAGAGTTAGAGATTGGGATATAGTTTCTTTGATAGCCTCAAAATTTGTTTATCCTTAGTTGTCCACCTAAATTTCATGCTCTTTTTTAACATCAACGTTATTTGTTTGAAAAGAGTGAAAAAGTTTGGTACAAACTCGTGGAGAAAATTTATCCTTCCTAAGAAGATTTGAATAGCCTTCTTATGACTTGGCAAGGGAAATCCTCGAATTACTTCAAATCTTTTAGGTTAATCAAAATCCTTATTTTGACATAATATGGCCAAAGCTCTTGCCTTCATGAGCCAGGAATATGTTTTTTTGGGATTCAATGATGCCCCAGGATATCTTAAATATTCCAAGTACTGTTTGAGATAAAAGAGGTGATCTTCTCGCATTCTTGGAGAACATGGTTATATCATCAATATATATCAGTACTATTTTTTTGATCAAAACCTTAAATTCCATGTCCATTGCCCTCTGGAAAGTGGCTCCAACATTAGACAATCCAAATGGAATCTTCTTGTAGGCATAGGTGCCCCACTTAGTGGTGAAATCCATTTTGAATTGAACATCTTATTTCACCATTATATGATTATACCATGAGTAGCCATCTAGGAGAGAGAATCTTTCCGAACCAGCTACTACTTGTAGGATTTGTTCCATTGAAGGGAATGGGTAGTGGTATTTGAGAGATGCCCTATTCAAGTCTTGGAAGTCCATGCACAACCTAATTTCTCTGTTCTTCTTCCTAACCGGAACTAAGTTGGTGACCAATCTTGAGTGTGTGATTGGAAATATAATGCTTTCCTCTATTAGCATGCTTATATCTTTCTTCATAAGAGGTTCAATGTGTGGGTTGATTGGTCTTTACTTCTACCTAATGGGCTTAACATCTGGGTCTAGTTCAATTGTATGTTGTTCCAACTTTGGATTGAATCATTGCAAGTCATCACAAGTCCAAGTGAAGACATCTCAAAACTCTCAGCAGAGTTGTATGAACTCATATTATTAGTGAAAAATCACAACACCCTAAAATATGCAACCTAATGGGTTGAGAATCTTAGTGTGATTGCATAACATGGAGCATCTCTCAAAGTGTGGGACTTTGAAATCAAGAGATCTCTCCAGATTAAGGTCAGTTCCTATTCCTCTATTCAGGTGCACAAAAATAAATTACAGAGGATCTACTCTAAAACCTACTCTATCTTGCCAAGGAGAGAGGATTGAGAAGATGTGAGAAAATAAACCTAGGCTAACAAGGTGATGCACCAAAGGAATATTAAACACCCATTTTTAATTTAACACAGACCATAGAAATGTAATACAACCACCATGCACATATTACCAAATTTCAATCAGAGATAAGAAGACAACAATGAACACATGAGAGGGTTGAAAATCATCCACAAACATATATTTTTTCTCCAAATTTGATACAAGTACATTATAGTAGCCAAGAGGAATTTTTTTTTTATTACAACTTGAATGGGAGGTTTGGAAAACTCCACAAATTAACTTGCAGATAAGGGAAGAAGGGAGGGTGTAAAATAAAAATGTTCAACCCTTTACAATGAGCCAATATCTTACCTTTATAGATGCAACTAAGAGAAGAGGAGAGAAGAGGTGGGAAACCTGATTTGGACCTCAACTACTAGCTATTAATGCCCTTGTAAATCCACCCACAATCTAATAAGTCCACCACTCTATGTCTATTCGGCATGTCAAAGAAGGAAGAATGGTGGATCAAATTGAATCTAATCTAATTGTTGAAGTAATCGGATCACATATTATTGGCATGAAGACATTTTCCCAATTATCACCCACCTAACCTTGTCAAAATTATAATTTCAGGTCTCCATGGCATAGACGATGTCGAGACCTTTCTAATCATGCCAAATTTATTTAATTTCAAGAACTGGATTGAAAGATATGTTTAGTTCAATGTTTGAGTCGATCCATTAAAAATGGTGAAAACTAATTTAGTAGAACACGTCCAGGGCGCAAATTTCACTTTGTGGATTTTGCACAAAAGCACAAAAATACAAAAATGCAAAAATTCCCCACAGCCCCGCAATTCACTTTTGCTAAAAAACCAACCTTGCGCCCACTTGTCCGTATTTTCCATTTGGGCAAAAAAGTCCTCCTCAACCCCGCAGCCTACTTCTAGAAAAAAATCGTTCCAAGCCCTACCTCCTTGTATGTGATCTAGGCCTGACACATGGATTCTCTGGGTGTCAGTGGAGGTGTGGCTTATATTTATACTAAATGCCTTTTTAAGCCAAAAAGTTAAAACTACCTCCGACGACCCACCATCCTGCCTTGACTCGAGACATGGCCACGTGTAGGTTTGGTGCACATTTGGGGGCTGCCTTTTGATTTCACTTTTGACGTTTCACTAACGAGACACGTGGATCCTTTTGCACCTTTTTTCTAGTTTTTGTGTTTTGGCTAAGTCCTTTTATTTGGCAATGCCATATGTTTTACCCGGACACGTGCGAGAGATGATGCACATCCGAGACCTTTCGAGATTCTACCTTTTAAATTTGCATTGAGATGACACATTGAGGCCTCCACTGTCCCTTCCAGGACTTAGTCTATTTAAGTGGTAGGATCTGTCCTTTTTTGGCTTGGGACACGTGGAAGCTTCGTGCTTGTTTGAGATTGGCCTTGGGTTGCCCCTTTCAAATTTGCACCATTGAGGCATGTGGGACCCTCCTCGACTCTACCCTTTTTGAATTTTCAACTGTCAAATTTGTCCCTTTTCGGACCTAGGACATGTGGAAGGCTAGTGCTTTTTTGGGAGACCCACTTTTAGATTTATCTTTGAAGATGCGCCGAAGAGACACGTGGCACCTTCCGCAAGTCTGTGATATTTAACTGATTCAGGGGGATGCTATTCTCAAATGTTGACTATGTGGTGGGCTAGCACATGTTTGAGTCTCTTCTCTTTGGATTTATCTTTAAAGTTACGCTGAGTCGACACATGGCACCTTTCGCTAACTTGTATACTTTTGAACAGTTGATGTGACTTTTGGGCAGATCTAGACACGTGGAGGCTTAACACTTGTTTGGGGACTACCTTTTCAGCTTGATGCTTGGATACATGCCAATGAGACACATGGAAACCTCCATCGATACTCTTATAGTTAGTCAATTTGGGCCCATTGCCATTTGACTTATTTTGGACCCTGACCACATGGAGAGCTGGTGCTAGTTTGAGTCTCTGCCATTCACTTTTACTTTTTAAATTGCACCGAGTTGAAACGTGGTTCTTTCCACTCATTTGGAATTTTCAACAGCCACCAACCCCTTTTCGGGCCTGGGACATGTGGAAGCTTTGGAATTATTTAGGAACCACCCTTGGCTTCGACCCTTTAAGGTGCACCATTGAGACACTTGGCATCTTCCACCGTCTCTTCCATACTTAGCCAATTTAGGCCCACTCTGAATCATTTGTGAAGCCCAAAGACTTTGAGCCTTTCCTTGTTTCTCTCCTGAGACCCTCTGGCCTCCTTGACACTATTTTCCTCCTTTGAGCCTCTAGTTTCTCCATTTATGAGCCCACATGCAACTTGACTGTTAGATTTGAAATGTGGTCTCATATGACAAAACCGACCTTTAAATTTCTTCCTGTGTAGGGTTAGGTTCGTTCAATTTTATCGGGGGGAAAAAATTATGATAAAATTTGGTGACTCACAGGGACATCTACCTGCTAGATGAAGAGATCAGTTGCCTTGTTGTATCCATTAGGCACAGAGTCATGGGTGGTGGCCTAATACAGTCCTATTATTTGAATCTTGAATCTGATGTTTGCACTTAGAAACCTTGAAACTGTCTCTGTTGTTCTCGAAATGATCTACTCGAAACCAAATTTTAGTTGCTCTATATTTGTTCTATTTTAAAATTAGTAACTATCATGGTGACCATGGGTCTCCCTGTTGTAAATGCTGAAGGGCCTAGTGCATTCAGCTAGAGGCATATTGAATCGTATAACGACATAAACACAAGCAACAAAACTCTGTGCCCAGAGCACTTAGGGAAATAAAACCTATGCTACAACAAGACAATGTGCATATGCACTTGGAGAAATTGAAAACCTAGGCTAATATTTACAAGGGTGAGGAATTTTTTCTTTTAGTTGTAGTGTTTGAGGTAGATCCTATTAAATGGAATCTACAATTCTTCACCATCTAATTTAGCCACTAAATCCATTGCTACTTGTACATCTTGTGACAATGTAGGGGCCACTCTAAATGGCATCAAACTTGGAATTTTTTTCCTCGTTTCTCCCGATCTACATCCCACTTTAGAATTAATTCCCCTCTTTAAAGGTCCTTGTTCTTGCTTTCTTATCAAAGATCTTCTTAATCACCCTTGATCTTTCTCCATGATCTGCATTACAAGTTCTCTTGCCTCTCCTACTTCCATTATCTCTACATACCTGATTGCCATAGGTTCTAACTCGACTACTTCCAACTATTTTATGAGCTCCAAAGTGGGAAACTCCAATGATATGGGCAATACTTCCTCTTTTCCATATACAAGATTATATGGGGAGTTTCTTGTGGACCTTTATGATGTGATCCTATTAGCACATAGAGTTGATTCTAGATTTGTGTGCCAATTTCTCGATGTTCATCAAGATTCCTTAATATAATTCTTAGTAGGTTCTTGTTTGTGGACTCTACTTAGCCATTACCTTGAGGGTAATAGTTTGATGAAGTTGATAGTCCATTCGGTGATCCTTGTACCAAGGAATGCTAATGCATTATTTGATATAATAGTGGTAGGGACTCTAAACCTGGTGGCTATTCCTTCATAGAAATCCAAGATGTTGCATTCATTTGCCTCCTTAAGTGCCACTACTTCAATCCACTTGGTAAAATAGTCTGTTGCTGTAATTATCCACTTGTGGCCCTTGATTGAATTTCGAGTTAATCACTCCAATGAATTCTAGTCCCCATTGCATGAATGGCTGATCCACTAAAATTTTATGAAGGGGAAGGGCTGCTAAATTTTCCTTCCTATGAATAATACACACTTCTTGCACATCTTGATCCATGAGTAGCAATCACTAAAGAGCATAGGCCAATAATAACCAACTTTCATGATTTTTAAAGCTATTACTCATGGAGAAAAGTTGCCTCCTACTTCTCCATCATGGAACTCATGCAACACACTCTCAATTTTCTTGTTCCAATGCATCTCAATAGAACACTATTGATATAATTCTTGAACAAGATACCACCAATAAGCACATATGAGATGGCTTGTAGTTTGAAGTATATCCTCATTGTTTTGTTCCATTCTAGAGGGAAAAAAATTGTTTGGAGATAATTCACCAAGGCTTGGGCCCAACATAGAATAGGTGCTTCATTAGTTGGCTTCTCTTGATCATTCTATAGTAACAAAACAACCTCTTCTTCATCCAATGACTCAAATTGTTTCTTGGAAGCGAGCTGTTCACACAAACCCTTGCCACGAACCAGTTTGGTCACTTTGATTTTAGTAACATACTCCATTAAATGAGTGATCCAACCTTCGCTCTTCTCACTCAAGTCCTTGTTTAGGAGAAAATCCTTGACACCAACATGAGACACTAGCAGTTGAATCTTGTTTTTCGAGACCAAGTGTCTGAACTTCTTCAAACTCCTAATGATAGCAAGGAAATGATTTTCAATGAAATAATGCTTTACCTTGTAATAATCTAAGCTCTGATCAAGAAGGCTATGGGCTATTCTAAACCTTCTTTGTTAAGTTGAACCAATATAGCTGATATTTTGTCCGACCCTCCAAAATCATACAACATGAATTCCTTTGAAAACTCGGGTTAATAAGATTGGGGACCTATGATATTACAAGCTTGATGGCCAAAAACTCTCTTTGACTTTTTGTCCATTTAAATGCAAGACTCTTCTTTAACATCATTGTTAAATGCTTCACAAGCGTGGAAAAATTAGGGACAAATCTTGAACAAAGTTTATTCTCCCCAATAATCTTTGGAGATATTTCTTATGTTTTGGTAATGGAAGTATTTGAATGGCTTCAACCCTTTTAGGATCAATTTTTAACCCTTCTCTTGAGACAATGTGACCTAACAAATTTCCCTCATGTGCCAAAAACAAACCCTTCTTCGAGTTCAATGACACTTCACACCATCTACACCCTTGAAATACCTATCGACCTGGAAGAGATGGTTTGTTGTGATTTTTAAGAAGACATTGATATCATCTAGATACACCATAACTATATTATTGATCATTCCTTTGAACGCCATATCCATAGCTCGTTGAAATGTTACTCCATCATTTTACATTCGAAATGGCATCTTCTTATAAGCATATGTACCCCATTTGGTGGGGAAGGATGTGTTGAACCGATCTTCCTCTTTCACCATTATATGATTATAGTATCCATCTAGAAATGAAAACCTCTTAGAGCCAGCTAAAACCTGCAAGATTTGCTCCATCGATGGAAGTGGGTAGTGATATTTGAGTGATGCTCTATTTAGATCATGAAAGTCCACACACAATCTGATCTCTCCACTTCTTTTCCTCACAAGTACCAAGTTTGTAACCCAACTTGAATGTTTGATAAGGAAGATGAGGCTGGCCTCAATTAGCTTGTTTAACTCTTTTCTCATGAGAGGTTCAATGTGAGGGTTTACTGGCCTTTACTTCTATCTGAAAGGCTTAGATCTTGGATCCAAATTGATAGTGTGTTGTGCCAACCTCAAGTTGAAACCTCTTAAATCCTTGTAAGTCCAAGAAAAGACATCTAGGAATTCTTGACAAAGTTCATAGAATTATGATTTTTCTTGTTGAGTACTTACCTTGCCAATTTGCAACATTTTACCTTCTTTTATGGAAATGGGCTCTGAATATTCACCCTTTACTTGGATATTTACTTTCTCCTTCCACTTGATCATTTGGGTTGAATATTGACTCCAAAGTTACAAGACCCTTTGGTAATTTAATGGTTCTCAAATTGCACCACTTGGTCACCATAACATTGTTCCAACTTGTGTAGGTTTCTCGGAGGAGAAATTGGCTTCTTCTTAAATAAAATTGACAATTTGATGATCATTCTCGAAGACCTGCGAAATTGTGCTATTAGATGGGACACTTGGCCTCACAAAACCTTGATATGAGGCTGAGACTTGTCACTTTGTATACTCGCTAATACATCAAATGCCACCTCGATTCTTTGTCCAATCTGTTCACTTGTTCATTCCTCTTCCTTGGGATGGAATTGATGTTGAATGATTTGAAATCTTTGATAAGGTCCCATTCCTGATTCTTATAGTTCTTTAACAGATCATTCTTGACAAAAGTTTTTCCTCAAACTTGATTCGTAACCAACTCACTCTTGCCAAACACTTCCAAGTTTTTAATCCCTCTTTTTCTTGCCCAATGTAGTCCATGGATCAAGGCCTCATACTCTTTTGTGTTGTGTGAGAAAGTAAATTGGAAAAGGAAGGCTAAGTAATATTTTGTACCTTGAGGTGAAACAATCATAGCTCCTCCTCCGGCTCCTTGTCTACTTCTTGAGCCATCAAAGAATAACTACCATACCTCATTATCATCCTTGTGGTCTAGCTTAGTGATGTTAGGAAGAGGATGATTCTCCTCATGCAAATAGTAGACTCCTAGCTTAGATTCCTCCATTTCCTTATAAGGGTCAAAAGCATGCCTCTTGTTTTTCCATTCATCGAGAGTCAAGTCTAAAATATACCCAACCATGGTATCTGCCTCATAAGTGATTGGGAGATCTTCCTGATCAAAATTTGAATAGTTTGCATTGATTGGGTTAGGTACATGAGGCTCAATATGGTAATCCATAATGGGCTCAGATCTGATCGTAGCCTTGGCTCCATACCTTGTTCTAAAAATCATGTGCGACCAATCAATAGACAAATAACCTTCAATTTTAGTAGTGAAGTCACCTAACAAACACAATGCAAAATGTGGTGGCAATTCTATGACTGATACATTTTGCAATATGATCACATTAGGGCATGCGTGCAATGTTAGGGTAAAATTCTTGGTGACTCTAACCACTCAAGTTACCACTGTCCCATCTAGTTGCACTATGCCCTTGGAGATGACTTTGTATTGAAGACCCAACTGATCGGCTATTTGCTTTGGCATTACAGAGCTACATTCTCCCGAATCAATCATGTAATTATTCACTATCTTTTCTCCAATGATCAATGAGACATAGAAGGGAGGTGTCTTTAGATCCTTATGTTGTTTTCCTCCATGGTTTCCTTAAGGATGACCTGCATTAGTAATAACTTTCTCTTGTTGATTGGAGGGCTAATTTGAAGTTGACCAATTGGCTATAGCGACTGTAATAGGTCTCTTTGTCTTGGGATACCCAACAACTACCAAATTGATATGTTTACATTTGTTTTCTTCATTTGTTCAATGATGTTAAATGGGAATGAGCTATCTTTTTAATCCCCTTTCCTTCCACACTCTTCTCTTGCACATGGGTCATTACGGATTGGTGCCTAAACATGTCTAGAAGGTAGCTTGGGTTGATTCTGCGCACATTGGGATTTGCACTTTGCATGGAAATAAAGGGTTGTGGACCATTTGAATTAGAGGATTTCCACTCTCTAATATTCCTCTTCTTGGACCATGTATTTCTTTGTCATCTTTGTGAGGAGGTGCTTGATTCATACCACGAAATCTTTAGCTTGCCAATTGACAAGTATGGTCTCACTTGGAGGTGCTTCTTTTTGTATTTCTTACTACTGATTTTCCTCTTGACTGGGCTCTTGGGACACACCAATGGTCTGTACCATCAAGGCCTGGTTTAGCACACCATTGAAACACATTGACTAGTTATGGGGCTGACTGCATGGGAAATACCAATCATATTCTTGTGTCATTTTATTTTGTTTAGGAACCAAGGCCCTCGATGTTGAAGTTTCATTTGGATCATATGGTCAGAAATACCTTTTATCTTGAGGTTGTCCTTGGTTTCAATTTTGATTTATATCTTGAGTGGTGGTCTATTTTACTTGGCATGGGGGCCTAGCTTGATACTCATTTTGAGGCTCATATGGCCTAGAACTCTGAGCTTGTTGCCTCTTGATAGTCACTAGTTCATTCCCTAGGTTCCCTAGGTTACTGCATTTTTTTATAACCTCTTGTAGCTATTTTGAAATACTAGACGATGAGGTGGAAGCTTCAGCTGAAATTTGATTCCTTGGAGTAGGTATTGGAGCTAATGTGGGTGTTTGACTAGTGCTTGGAGCTCCTAGTTCATGATATAGATGCATAGGTGGGCTAGGTGCAAGTTTACTAGCCTGAATTAAATAATTTTCAGCTCTAATGGAAATTTTATAGGCTTTAGGTAAGGTCACACCTTCCATTGATTGAATTATTAAGGATGTATCAAACTTTAAAGCTCTAAGGAAGTATAGAAAATCATTAAGGAAATATGAAGTTGAAATCAGTCAACTTCTCGTTAGGAGTCCTCTTGATTGTTGTCAGCTTTTACAACAAGGATATATTATATCCCTTCTCTCCAAATTGATTGCGAAGAGCTCTACACAAATGGTCCCAATTCTGAATAGAGCCTGTTGTTAGACACCTAAACCATTGTGAAGCTTTACCCTTGAGTGAAGAGGCTAAAAATTTGACTGTAATGTCCATCTCTGCAATTTCATGAATGGAGCAAACATTTGTAATGTCTTAAATTTGGTCATTGGGAGTAGTCTAGTTCTCTCAAGTGAAATATGGAATGCTCTTTAATACTATGACTAGGACTAGATTTCTTGCATCGAGAATGTGTGGGCTGCTACTAATGAAATTGACATAGGGGTTGGGTGGTTGTGCCATTATGATTGGCCTAAGAACCCTTGTTGATTGGATGAAAGGCCTACCAGGGGGAGGTGTCGACAAGGTTCTATTTGGTGGATATGGATACCTTTGAGCTCTTCTTCCCCTTCTCCCTATGTTTGGGGACAAGTGCAGATAGACAAACAATCCTTCTTCTCTAGTTCTTGATCTAGTCTAGATTCTTCTCACGAATCTTCCAAGCCTAGGCATTGAAAATAGTGTACTTTGCCTCTTTTAGAGTCTCCATATGTGTTATTTTAGAGCTTCTTAGAAGCTGAAAAACTTACAACAAGTGCACATCAATCTTGCTGCAATAAAGATGGAGACCTCTTTGTCCCATTGGGCGTGCCAAAACTATTAGTGCAAAATCACAAAACCCCTAAAATCTGCAACCTAATGGGTTAGGACTCTCAGTGTGATTGCATAACATGGAAAATCTCTCAAAGTGTGGGACTTTGAAATCAAGACAAATTTACGGATTAAGGCTAGTTCTTATTCCTCTTTTCAGTGCACACTAATAAATTGCAGAGGATCTACTATATACCTACTCTATGTTGCCAAGGAGACGGGGTTGAGAAGATGCGAGAAAATGAACCTAAGATAATAAGGTGATGCACAAAAGGAATGTTAAACACTTGTTTTGAATTTTAACATGGACCATAGAAATGTAATAAAACCACCATGCATAGATAACCAAATCAGTAATGAGAGATCTCAAGACAACAATGAACACATGAGATGGTTGAAAATCATCCATAGACATATATTATTGCTCCGTTTGATACGAGACATTATAATAGCCAAGAGGGAAAAAATTGTATTACAACTTGAATGAGAGGTTTGAAAAACTCCACAAATTCACTTCTTTGTCAAGGGAAGTAGGAAGGGTGCAAAACAAAAATGTCCAACCCTTTACAATGAGCGAAGCTCTTACCTTTATAGATGCGATGAATAAAATAGGAGAGAAGAGGTGAGAAACCTAATTTGGAGCTTAGCTACTGGGCCATCAATGCCCCTGCAAATCCACCGACAATTTGTTGAGTCCGCATCTCTATGCCTGTTTGGCATGTCAAAGAAGGAAGAATGACATATTAAATCGAATATGATCTAGTTGTTGAATAAATCAGATTATATATTAATGGCATGAAGAAATTTTCCTAATTTTCACCCACCTAACCTCATCAAAATTATAATTTCAAGTTTCCATGGTGTACATGATGTTGAGAACTTTCTAATGGTGCTAAATTTGTTGAATTTTGAGCACTAGATCAAAAGATATGTCCGTTTGAATGTTTGAGTCAGATTCATATAAAAATGGCCAAAAATAATTTAGTAGAATGGGTCTGTGGTCCTGAAGTTCACTTTGTACCTTTTGCACAAAAATGAAAAAATGTAAAAAAAATCCCGTAGCCCCGTAATTCACTTTTGTCAAAAAACCATCCTTGGGCTCTTGGTCCACATTTTCCATTTGGGTGAGAATTCCTTCCCATGCCTGTCTTCCCACTTGTGACAAAAAAATCCTTGAAGGCCCGCCTCCCGGCATGTGATTTAGGCTTGACACATGGCTTCTCTAGGCATCGGTGGAGGTGTGGCTTATTTTTATACTTTACGCCTTTTTGAGAAAAAAATTTCAAACTTGCCTCTCTGGCGACCTTCCTTCACCAGCTTGACTTGAGAGATGGCCACGTGTAGTGTTAGCGCGCGTTATGGGACCAACTTTAGATTTCAATTTTGATGTAACGCTAAAGAGACACATGGCTCATTCTTGATTTTGTTATGTTTCTTTATGTTTTGGCTAAGTCCTTCTATTTAGAGAGGGCATATGTCGACCTAAGACACACGGAGGGTCAAAAGCATTTAGGACTTACTTCTAGATTCTACCTTTTGAATTTGCATGGATATAACATGTGGAGGCCTCTGCTATCCCTTCAATACTTAGTCGATTTAAGCGATTGGTTCTATCCCTTTTCAGCCCCAGGACATGTGGAAGCTTTCCGCTTGTTTGAGACTAGCCCTTGGGTTGCCCCTTTTGAATTTGTGTCGTTGATGCACGTGGCACCCTTCCTTAACTCGCCCCTTCTTGACTTTTCAATTGTCGACTATGTGCCTTTTCATACCTAGGACACATGGAAGGCTAGCACTTTTCTTGAAACCCACTTTTAGATTTACCTTTAAAGATGCACGGAAGAGACATGCGGTGCCTTCCTCGAGTCAGGATACTTAGTTGATTCAGGGCCGATGCTTTTCTCAAACCCTAACTATGTGGTGGGCTAGCACATGTTTGAGTCTCCGCTCTTTAGATTTATCTTTGAAGTTACATTGAGTCGACATGTGGCATCTTCCACTGACTTGAAGACTTTCAATTGGCTGGTGCAACTTTTGGGGGCTCTGGACATAAGGAGGCTTGGCACTTGTTCGAGGACTGCCTTTTGGGCTTGATCCTTAGAGATGCACCGATGAGACATGTGGAAGCCTCCGCTGACACTCTTATACTTAGTCGATTTGGGCCCACTTCCATTTGACTTCTTTTGGACCTTGACCATGTGGAGAGATGGTGCTAGTTCAAGTCTCCACCATTCAATTATACTTTTGAAAATGTGTCAAGATGACACATGGTTCTTTTCCCTCATTTGGAATTTTCAATGGCCAGCTGTTTCCCTTTTTGGGCCTGAGACACGTGGAAGCTTCACATTTGTTTGGGAAACTACCCTTAGCTTCAACCCTTGAAGGTGCACCATTGAAACACTTCACAACTTTAGCCATCTCTTCCATACTTAGCAAATTTCGGCCCAATCTGAATCGTTTGTGAAGCTTGAAGACTTTGACCCTTTCCATGTTTCTCTCTTGAGACCCTGTGACCTCTTTGATGTTGTTTGCCTCCTTTGAGCCTCTAGTTTCTCCATTTCCCAGACCTCTAACTTTGACTATTGGATTTGAAATGTGGGCTCATACAACATAAGCCCGACCTTTAGATTTATTCTTATACGAGGATCGGTTTTGTTCAATTTTTCTTGGAGGGGAAATTTGGATAACACATATATTTCTTGCTCGGTGGCCACTTTACCAATTTTAAGTGTTTTTCCCATGCCCAACCAAAAGGGGTTTTGAATCCTCTCCTTTGACTTTGTATGTTGGCCTTTTCTTTATGAAACTGGGCATTAGGATTGAATATTGACTCAATTTTTACTAAACCCTTTGGAAGATTGTTTGTTTGCATTTTTACTACTTGATCTCTCTACTACCGCTCTAATTTTTGTGTTTCCTAGCTGAGAATACATCCTCTTCCTATAAGAAATTAATGATATGTTTATCATTCTCAAACAATTTCCATCTTGTGTTGTTATTTGGAACTGCTCTAATCCTATCTCGTAGCTTCATTCTTCTTCCTGGGTATGGACACAATGTTGAAAGCTTCAAAATCCTTAATTAGGTCCCATACCGTATTTTTTTAGCTCTTAAGTAGGTCATTCTTTGCATCATGTTCTCCTCTAACTTGGTTCATGATTTTTTCACTATCCCCAAATGCTTGCAAATTCCTTATGCCTCTTTTCCTTTCCAAATGAAACCCATGAATCAAAGACTCATATTCGATGTGTTATTTGAACATGCAAATTGAAATATTAAAGTTGAATAATACTTGATGTTCGTAGTGAAACCAACATTGCATCTGCTCAAGCACCTTGATTACTTCTTGAACCATAAATAAAATAGTTTCCAAACTTCATTGTCATCCTTATTTTTGGCTTGGTGATGTTAGGAATGAGTGAATTTTCTTCATGTACACAATATACACCCAATTCATATTCTTCTATTTCCTTGTATGGGTCGAATACATGCCTCTTGTTTGCCTATTCATCAAGAGTCAAATATGGAATTCTCTCAACCTTAGCACCAGATTTTAAATGATTTGAGCTCTCTTCCTTATCAAAGGCTAAGGATTTTGCATTGATAGGACTTTTCATGTGAGGCTCAACATGGAATTTTTAATTGGTTCTGACCTAAAGGTCGCCTTGGCTCCATATCTTGTTCTAAAAATCATGTGTGGCCAATACGCAGATAGATACCCACCAATTTTTGATGTGAGTCCCTTGATAAACATAGTGCAAAGATGATGGAAGGTCAATTATAGACATGTCTTGTAAGATCGTGACAGTTGGACATGGATGCAATATAAGGCTTAACCCCTTGATGATTCCGACCGTTCCGACTACTATTCCATCCGACGTTGCACTACTCCCTTCAACATTAGTTCATACTTTAGACCCAATTGATAATATTTTTTATTAGGCATGACTAACTTACTTTCCCGTGAAATCAATCATTTAATTGTGTTACAAGTGGTTTCTAACAATCAACATAAAATGGTGGAGGCTTGAAACTATTTCTTTGTTGACCCTCACCTGTTGCGATGCATTAGCAAGAAATTTCTCCCGACTTTGGTTTGATCTATTCAAGGGAGGACAATTGGCCATTCAAATTGCAACAAATCTTATTTTCTTAGGATTGCTAGTGATTTCCACATGGAAAAGTTCACATGTGTCTTATTCATTCGATCGATGATGTTGACGAGGGGATGAATTATCCTTTTGTCTCCCTTTACTCGACACGACCTTTTCTGGAGCTTGAACAGGAACATGTGCTACTATAACAGGTTCCTTAGGCTGATTTTACACATTCAATGCTACATTTGATCTACTTACTCCTTGTTGTGTAGTATTTGGTTGAGAAAAAACTGGATTAGATGGTTGTCCCTCCCCTATGTTCCTCTTCTTTGACCGTGTGTTGGAATCCATGCCTTGCAAATTGACCAATGTGGTTTGTGTCAGATGTGCCTCTTGTTGAGTTTCATGCTACTAATTTCCCTCTTGAATTAGTTCTTGGGTCCCACCAATGGTCTGCACCATTAAGTCCTAATTTAGTGAACCATTGAAACACATTGATTGACTCTTGTGTAGATTATAGGGGAATACCATTCGTACTCTTGTGCCATGTTTTTTTGTGTCGGAACCAAGGCTCTCGATGTTAAAGTTACATTTGGATCATAGGTCCAGAATGGCTTGACAACTTAAGGTTTTCCTTGATTCAAATTTTTATTTGCAACTTAAGCGTGTGGTCTATTTTTCTTGTATGGGAGCCTGGCTTGATTCTAATTTTGAGGTTGATATGTCCTAGAAATCTAAGCTTGTTGTCTCTTGATATTCACTAGCTCATTTCCTAGGTTCTCTAGTTGTTTCATAACCTCTTGTAACTCTTTTGAAGTTCTTGAAGATGTAGAATCCTCGCTAGTGATTTGATTCATAGGGGGTGGAATGGGATTCAAATCTCATGTTTAACTAGCTGTAGGAATTCCCATGTCTTGATAGAGAGGCACTGATGGCCTTGGTGTTATCTTACCATCTTGAATCAAGTAGATTTCATCTCTAATAACAATGTTATAGGCTGTGGGTAAGGTTATACCTCCCATAGATTGTATCATCATTGCAATATTTAAATTTAGAGCTTCCAGAAGTAGAGGATTGCTCCTTCGATAGTTGGTCTAAAAGTTATCGAATCCTATCCCATATTCATTGGAAATGGAAATTGAAATATTTCATTTGCTCATTACGATCCCTCTTGATTGTTTTCAATTATTCGACTACATATAGGTTATCTTCGTTTTCCCAAATTGATTGTGGAGGGTTGTCAAAAATTTTTTCCCAATTCTAGATAGACCTTGTTGTTAGGATCCTAAACCATTACAAAGATTTACCCTTAAACAATGAAGTTAAGAACTTGATCAAAATATCGATTTCATTGATTTCATGAATTACACAAACATTGGTAATGTCCTCGATGTGTTCAATAGGAGTAGTATGATTTTATTCTATGAAATAGGGAATATACATTAGTGCTCTAACTAGGACCTGATTTTTATGATTTAGGGAACGTGGGCTACTTCTTCCGTGAAGTTGACAAAGGGATTGGGTTGTGCCATCCGATTGGTCGAGAAATCTCATTGATTGGATAAAATTCCTACTAGGTGGGTGTGTAGATAAAGTCATGTTAGGTGGAGATGGCGATCTTTGTGGTCTTCTTCCTCTCCTTCCTCTGCATGGTGATAAATGCAATTACACAAATAGTCCTCCTTCTCAAGTATCAAAACTAGTTCCAGTTCTTCTCATGTACTCGGTAACTTGTCTTGCTACTACACCACCGAATTCTATCCCTTTAGAGTCACTAGAAGTGTTGGGAAATGATCCTCAAAATTCTGGATTTTGCAAAGTTACAAACCAAACATGAAAAATTAAAATTAAAACTTTGAAGGACCTATGTATTTGAGATTCTAGAGGTTGAAATTTGATTTGGAATGACAGTCCCAAAAACTCAAAAATGTAAGACCTTCAAATGTTTAAAACCCCGAAACCCAAAATTTGGAAAACTCGAAATCCCAAAACCTAAAATTTTGAAATCAAGATGTCAAAAATCCTAAAATCCCAAAATCAAAAATTCCTAAATCCGAAGATGTCCAAAATCTCGAAATCCCAAAACCTAAAATTCAAAACCCAAAATTTTGAAATTCCAAATTTAAAAAAACTAAAAATATCCTTTTAAATATTAGCCCCCGATCTATCAAATGGTGAAATTTGGACTTGTTTTGAGCAAGTTAAGCCTTTGAAAATTTATTTCAGATTTCAGCATGAGGGATGAAAAATACGAAATTGAAGAACTTGTAATTTCTAAGTCTGAATTTCTTGAACATGCTTTAAAAGCTTGTTGAATGACCTATTTGTCCCACCAGGTGTGCCAAAACTATTGATGCATAATTACAACACCCCTTAATGTCTTCAACTCGATGGGTTAAAACTCTTAGTGTGATTTCATAACATGGAGCATTTCCTAAAGTGTGGGACTTGGTTATCATGAAAGATCTCCAAATGAAGCTCAGTTCCTAATCCTCCATTCTGATTGCAAGGAGACAGGGCTAAGATGATTGCAATAAAATAAACCTAAACTAACAATGGTGATGCACCAAAGGAATGTTGAACATCTGCTTTTCCATTAAACACAAACAATATAAATGTAATACAACCACTGTGCACAAATAAATAAGATTGTAATGAGAGATCAGGGAGATGTAATGAACATAAGAGATGGTTAAAAATCATCCACAAACATTTATTATTTCTCTAAAGATTACAATGGCCAAGAGGCAAGATAACATTTACATTTTAGATGGGAGGTTTAAACTCCACAAGATCAATTATAGACAAGAGAAGAAAGGAGGGTACAAATCCAAGTTGTCCAACCTTTTGAAAACATCCCCTCCTTACAATATATAGGAAGAATGAGAGGAGGAGATGATAAGAATTTGAATTCTTTCTTTAACCACCGTAGAATGCATTGAATTTTCCTACAACAATGTTGGGTTCCACTACAAAACCTATGCCTCTATGTACTATGAATTTTTGGGCAAGAAGAAAGCCCATTCCTTCATTATTTTGGTAGGTGAGAAGCCCGACACCCTAAAAATGGTGGTTTGTATTTCCAAAAATTCTTTTTTTGTGTAAATCCAAGCTCCTGTCAAAAGTTATGGCCAACCAAGGTCGGGGGTTATTATACAAAAATGGAAAACTATTTATTATCCTTTTTGGAGTCTGAAATCTATGCAACCTTTGAAATCTCGAAATTTGAACTTTCGACATTTCCATTTTAGAGATTGAAACATTGTTCATCTGCTGACTTCACTTGAGAGTTCTAAAATTCTGAAACTTAAACCTCCAAAATTCTAAAACCTGAAAGTCTAAAAATTTGGACTTTCAAAATTTCATAATTTTTGACTTAACAAATTTTTCACTATTCATTGCTTTCGATACCTCTTGAGATTTATAAAACTATGAAACCCAAAATTACCATTGCATTAACCTCGAAACTTGCATTGAATTCTAAAATCCAAACCCTTTTGGGTTTTGGAATTTCAGGATTTAAGAAATTTTTGGTAACTTTTCTGATTTTGCTGATGAAGACTTCGAAACTCCAAATTCTACATCTCTAAAACTCCAAAACCCTAAAGTCCCAAAATTCAGACTTTTGGATTTTCAGGCTTATTGCTTTATTTTACCCATTTTGCCACCGAAACCTCCAAAACATCAAACCCGAAAGTCTAAAAATTTAGACTTTCGAGTTTTAGGTTTGAAACCTTTTTACTTATTTTTCCCATTTTTCTCTACAATTTTCTCGTGCCATTTTAACATTATTCTTACTGAACTCCAAAATGCAAGCCTCCATGACTAAATCAACTCCTCCATTTTCATTGTGTACAAGTTCTTGTTTGTTGAATTTTTCTTAAGGGGAAAAATTTGATAACAAATTCACTATTATTTGATCTTCACTCGATGGGTCTTTTGAGGGTTTCACAAGATCAATAAATAGTGAGTTTTTGTTACTTTATTCTTTAGTTTCTTGTAAAACCTTCAAAATTGTAGCATGGTCATGTAGAAGATAATGCTTTCAAACATGATGTGATACTTTTACTCATTTGAACTTTGAAATTTCAGAATATAGTGCATTCTTTTTACAAAATGTTGTGGATATTAGGTCTACGTTTTCCTTGAAAATCTTAAACTTGAATGATTTTTGTCAAGGTTTTAAAACCCAAACTGGGTGTCTCCACATTATTTTTGAGTTACTATTACCACCATGTATTATTACTTTCAACCCTGCAATCGAAACTATACTTATGTATCTGATTTGATCATGATGTTTTACTCTTTAATATTGTATTATGATGATCTTTTCTGAGGTACTGAAGTTATGGTAAATTTTACACCTTCTAGTTTCTTTGGTTAACTTCATGATTTGATGATAGTTTTGGAACCTTAAGCATATTCTGTAATTTTTCACTGTTGATTTTCATTTCTACTATATCTTGGATGGGTAAAACATGCTTTTAAGAACCCCATGTGCGTTGATCTTCATGGCTTCATGTGTTCATAAAACTAATCATTGAAATGCTACAAGTTTGAATTCTGCACTTTGTTTGACTTTTATGGTTTCATGAAGATGATATTTGTTGGAATATTTTTTTGTAATTTCTAGGACTTCAAATTATTAATTCCATATTTAACATCTTGCATAGTTCCTTTGTCTTACTATGATCATGTTATGAAATAAGAAAAATTCATCTTGAAAGCTTATGAAAGTCAACACTATAAACACAACATTTTTACGACTTTGAAAATATACGACACATGACTAACGACTCAATTTAACATTAACTAAAAAAATTGACTTGACAATCTTGACAAATTGACAAATGATTTGATGATTTTTAACTCTAATGGCATTTTTGGACTTTTTACAATTGTCCTTACAACAATAACTTACAATGACATATTTACACAAAATGACGACTTGATTTTTCACTCCAAGACAATAGACTAGTTGAAAACTCAACAAACAATACTTTTTTACTACTGACAACAATAATACAAAATGACTTCGAATTTTTATTTGACTAGACACAAGACGATTGACAATAACAATAATTAATAACTATACCCTTATACTTGACATATAATAATTATATGTATATTATTTTTGTGAACAAATAATGGTCGACAATTACTACAAATTAATAAAAATAAAATAAAAATCCAATAGCCATATGGGCTGAAGACCGACCTATTTGCTTCTTTCACTATTTAGTTGTTATACATGGAAATTGAGATCTAATGCATCAAGCTGTATGAGACATCTGATAGTTGTGGATGCATGTGTAAAATTCCATGTAATAATTTTATGGTGAAGTCAAATTTGGTTCGTTGAATGCAAACTGGTGGATCGAATGCCCATGAAACACAATCTAGCCTTTAATTTATCGCAGAATCCCTTGTTTTCGTTAGAGCCATATCTATTCCTTCCATTTAGTATAGTAATTACGTAGAAAATCTAGACGAAATTAGAAAGAGTCTAAATATGCATGCACACATTGAGGGAATATCACACTTTCATTTAACCATGTATATAGGCAGATCTGATAAAGAGGCTTCCACTTGAGAAATTCCTCTTGGTGTTTCAATGATCTAACTCATTTGTCAAAGAGAGAGATTTTGGAAAACAATCGGTGGGTAGGAACAATGTTCCAAGTAAAGTAACCACAAATCTAACCAAGTTCATCAAAGACATTCAAGATGAAGCCAAGTGTATCTAAAAGCTCTCAATGGAATGAAAATTTATCCAACTTGATTCAAAAATAAGTTAAATCTAAAGAATAACAAGACACTACTAATGGAAAAAAATCATAAGTTGAAAATTATCAAATGTCTAAACTAGTTTTCACCAATATGGTGTAGGTGGCTGCAGTAACACACAAAGAGATCAATGCCACCTCAATGTTCAAAAAATTTCCACTCAGAGATATATGTAGATCTGAAGATAGACACGTGGGGCCTAACAATGGACAGTCACCTCGAAGGTGTCTTGGTAGACTGTGGCAGGTGAAGAAAGCACTCTTATTTGATGCATACATGAACAAGAAAACAAATCTTGGATGTGCAGTGATCAAACATTCATTTCCTTTGAAAGATCTGCATGAAATAAGCGATGTATATATCTCCCCAAGTAAATATAGTCAAGAGCAAAAGAATATGGAAGTCAAGGAAAATCAAAATCCTTCACGTTGGGTTTTAAAAGTGTATTGCATGGTCAAAAACCTGACATTTATTATGTCACCAAGTTCCTCTAGTGCACAATACAAAGTTTTGACATGTGAAAATTCACACCCAAGGCACAGGTTGGGGGCACACACGACAAAGTGTCGACATGGAAAAGTCGTGCCAAAGGCGCATGTTGGGGGCGCAATGCACAAAGTGTAGACATGGAAAAATCAGCGCCAAGGCGTAGGTTGGGGTTGCATAGCACAAAGTGTCAAAATGGAAAATTTCGTGCCCAAGGTGTAAGTTCGCGACACACAGCACAAAGTGTCGACATGGAAAAAGTCGCACCCAAGGCGCAGGTTGGGGGCACACAACACAAAGTGTCGACATGCAAAAATTCATGCCCAAGGTGTAGGTTAGGGGCGCACAGCACAAAGTGTCGACATGCAAAAATTCGTGCCCAAGGTGCAGGTTGGGGGTGCACAACACAAAGTGTTGACATGTGAAAAGTCACGCCCAAGGCGCAGGTTGGGGGCGCACAAAAAGTGTCGTCATGGAAAAATTCACACCCAAGGCATAGGTTGGGGTTACACAAAGACAAACTATTGACAATGGAAAATTTTGTGCCCAAGGTGCAAGTTGGGGGCGAGACAACAAAGTGTTGACATGGAAAAATTCACACCCAAAGCGCAGTTGGGGCGCACGGCATGAAGTGTTGACATGGAAAAAGTCACACCCAAGGCACAGGTTGGGGACGCACAACACAAAGTTTCTACATGGAAAAAGTCACACCCAAGGTGCACATTGGGGGCCCATAGCACAAAGTGTCGACATGGAAAAATTAATGCCCAAGGTGCAGGTTGGGGGTGCAAAGCACAAAGTGTCAACATGGAAAATTCGCGCCCGAGGTGCGGGTTAGAGGCACAAAGCACAAAACATCAACACCACATTTTTAAGTTCTTATGGCGCACTTAAGAGTATGTTGACACGAGGATGGATGCAGAGGCACATCTTCAGGAGGTGTAACATTTTGAGCATTGACACTTCCGATAGAAAGTAAACCTGACGCGAGATATTCAAATGGCCATCACTTTTCGCAGGAGCTCGGATTCACACAAGGTTGGACTTTTCAGAAATCTTACAAGATCCTCTATCCAAATATGAATGGATATCTTTAATTGGGTGAGAAAAATTTCTTCAAAAAATAAAAGTACAATTCACCATTTTTTGGGTTTGCTTAGGGTTTCACCTCACCGCCATAATGAGATGAATTAAATACAACCTTCGGGTAGTTGGGGTGGATTTGGAATTCCTCTATCTTCCCTCTCTCATTATTCCTATAAATTTTAAGGATGAGCTTCTTTCTAAAGGTTTGACATTCTTGGTTTGCCCCTCCCTTCTTCTCTTTGGCGGTGAATTTGTGGAGTTCAAACCTCTCATCTAAAATTGTAACGTAACTTTTCCTCTTGGCATTTTGTAGTGTATTGTATCAATATTTGGAGAAAATAATACATGTCTATGGATGATTCTCAAACCTCTTTGTGTTCATTTTCATCCTCCCGATATTTCTCACCGCAAATCTGTTATCTCATGCATGATCTTGCATTGCATTTTAATGGTTTGTGTTTATTGGCAAGACAGTGTTTCTTCATTCCTCTCATGCATCACCTTTGTTAGTTTAGGTTTTTTTTTATGCATCTTCTTACCCCGTCTCCTTGGCAAGTTAGATTAGGTTTTTGAGTCTCAACCCATCAAGTTGTAGACATTCAAGGTGTGCGGTGATTTGCTATCAATAGTTTTGGCATGCCGGTGGGACCAAGAGGTCATTCCACAAGATTTGAAGGAGTTTTCAAGAAATTAGGACTTAGAAATTACAAGTTCTCCAATTTCAGATTTTTCACCTTCTAGGCTGAACTCTAAAATTGATTTTCAAGGGCTTAACTTGCTCAAAACAAGTCAAAATTTCACCACCTAATAGATCTGGGGGTAATCTTCAAAAGGGTATCTTTAGTTTTTTGAAATTTTGATTTTCAATTTTTCAGAGTTTTTTGAATTTTAGATTTCGAGATTTCGGAAGTCTGGCATTTTTGGGTTTTCAAGACTGTCATTCCAAATCAAATTCCAAACCCTAAAATCTCAAATATACAGGTCTTTCAAAATTTTGAGTTTAATTTTTTCAAGGTTAGTGTGTAACTTTGCAAAATCCAGCCATTTGAGGCTCATTCCCCAACACATCTGCGACTCAAGGGATATAAGTTAGTGGTATAAAGCAGCCAGGTTGCCCAGTTACATGAGAAGAATTTGAACCATGTCGATACTCAAGAAGAAGGGTTATTTGTCTACTTGCAGCTATCACCAGGTAGAGGAAGGAGAGGAAGAAGACCACAAAGATCACCATCTCCACCTAACAGGACTTTATCAACCCCTCCACCTGGTAGACCTTTCATCCAATCAACAAGTGTTCTCAGGCCAATCATAATGGCTCAGCAAAACCCTTTTGTCAACTTCATTGGCAGCAGCCCACTTGCCCTCAATGCACAGAATCCAATTCCAATTGCAGCATTGAAGAACATTCCATTTTTCACTGGAGAAAATCATACCACTCCTGGTGATCATGTCAAAGACATTGCTAACGTTTGTGTAATCCATGAGATAAATGAAATGGATGTTGCTGTCAAATTACTGGAATCTTCATTCAAAGGTAAGGTATTACAATGGTTTAGGAGCCTTGGAGCTGGTTCTATCCAAAATTAGAATTAGTTATGCATAGTTCTCCATGAGTAGTTTGGAGAAAAGGGAGAGAATTTATCTCTACTAGAACAATTGAAAACTATCAAGAGATCTCCCATTGAGCAGCTGAGTGACTTCAACATCAGATTTCAAAGGTCTTGGGATAGAATTCTAATGGCCGTTAGGTCAACAAATGATGGTGTTTTTCTATATTATCTTAAGGCTTTGAATTCTGATATTTCTATGTTAATTCAATCTATGGGAGGCACAACCTTACCTATCGCTTATAACATTGCCATTAGGGCTGAAAACTATCTTATTCAAGCCGGTAAGGTGGCTCCTACGCCTCCCATGCCCTTGTATCCAAACTTAGAAAATCCAAGCACTAGTCAAACACCCACTTTTTCTCCTATTCCCACTCCTCGAAATCAAATCTCAAATGAAACTTCTACTTCATCCTCTAGTGCTTCAAATGAACTCCAAGAGGTCATAAAACAATTGCGAAATTTTGGAAATTAGTGGTTACACTCAAGAGGTAGCAAGCCCAAAGCTTTAGACCTTCTTATCATCCTCAAGCTCAACCTAATAGGCCACCATACCAGCCCAATAGGCCACCCAATCTAGCTATAAATCAAATCCAATGTGGGAGCAGGATCAACCAAACACTAAACAAATCTTCTTAATATTTATATTAAAATCAAGCACACATATATAGGAGAGACAACTCCTATTTTCATGGAGTTTGTCCAAAACCCTCCCCACTATTCTCTCCACAAACTACTATGTACGTGAGTTGTTAAAACAACTCACAACAATAATATTCTCCAGATATTATTTTCCACCTGTCACAAATAAACTTAATGGAGCACTAATATTATAATTTCCTAACATTCCCCCCCTTAGTGCGAACATGGGGAAAACCTACCTTTATACTTGCACCTACTCATGATCTAGTGATTTTCACAAGATGAAAACAAACCTCAAGGATGGTTTTGCAAACGGATTGACCACAACCGAGAATGGTGCTTTTGCAATTGGTTTACCACAAACCACAAAGTGATGGTTTTTGAATGGATTACCAACAACCAAGAATGGTGGTTTTGCTATTGGTTTACCAAAAACCAAAAATGAAGGTTTTCAAGGGTTTACCTACTGACCACATCATGATATGCCAAGTACTATTCTTAGCCCTCATCAATATCTCACTACAGGGAATAACATAAGAAATTCTACTAAAATCATTGCTGCTAACACACAAACCGAAAACTAGAAATGGAACATTGAGATTATGTTCCCCCCCTCAATGTGAAATTTCTACGTATTCAATCACGAACACTGCAAACAGAACACGATCACGGAACTCGAAAAATATGACAAGAAGCACACGACACAAGCCGAAAGAAAATACACCATAAAAATGTCACCAAACCATCTGTGCGGCCCCATCATTGGCGATTGACAAGAGGTCGTTGAATGACCTCCAACCTCTGATGCCTCATGCCTCCGGTTTCATGCTACTAGCTCAACTGGATTTGGATATGAAGCTCAACTATTCCACATTGTTTATTCTTTTCTTCCCTCCCGCAATGTGAAACACTTTATTTTTTCCGACGTCGGGTAACACCGAAAATGTGTCTGTAGGGTAATTTTTTTTTATTTTTAGGACTTTTACAATGACACAACTTTTGACGAGACTCTAGATGTCAATTTTAACAACACAAATACTTTTCTTTTGACAACAACAATGATATAAAAAAATGACTCATTTGACCTAGACAATAATATTTGTCACTAATATATTGACAATTACAAACATTGACTTAAACAAATATACGATTATGAATGTGATACACGATGACTCTAATAATACAATTTGACAAACTATAACAATACTTACCAAGAGGTAAACAAAACATTTAAAAAGCAATCAATTTATTACTTTTCAAATAACACTACTTTATTGACTTGACCAATATAACACAAAGGAAACTAAGACATGTGCTTTAAAGTAATTACAAAAGTGACATTACCAATGGATTGACTCACAATTAGCATATAATAACAAAACAATTTGTTTAACCACAAACTAAACAAACTCTAAACGTGTAGGAATAAATAACATCAACCAAAACCTAAATACCTAGAATGTTCCAGCTTTGAAAATAAATTCGAAGGAGCCAAATGGAAGGGCACGTGTTTGTAAATTCACTTGAGTTAGAGGGCAAGCTGGCAGTTAGATGTATGCATTCATTGAACCAATTCAGCCCGCAATTTTCTAGATCACAGGAAAAATACACCATTCTCCACTCGGTGCTTCCTGAAATTCTCCTTGGTTTGAACGCCTCATTTAGATCTTCACATAGGCAAGAAATCAAGCGATGAGAAGAGAATTTGGAGATATAATTGCAACTGTGATGGGCGAGACTATAATTTATTGTGAAGAATTCAAACTCAGCCAAGTCGATGGTAATTGAGATGCCTGTAGATAGAGGGTAGGAACATATGAGCATAAAAATATTCAGAATGATCATAGAGTGCACCAAAATCTCTGCATAATTCTCAAGGCACCGTACGTGGAATGGCTCGAATCCAAGGTGGAATAAACTGATGCAATGTTCTCCGAGAGATAAGACACATTGACAATGTCAATAATAAAAGGGCATATTAGATTTCTATGTAAAGATTTGACCGAGGAATTCAATGTTTAGTTGAGGCAGAATTTGCAGTGAATCGTGACAAGGAGAAGACACTTTCCATAGTCCAATATGAATTGGAAAGTCTACACAGCTATCACAAGGAGAAATAATGATGCCAAGAAAAGGAATTCAAACAAAACTGGGCACCTCTCGAGATGGATTGTATAAAGAAAATTTGTTGTTGCCAAGGAGATAAGAGTATGATCTGCCAGGAGTTGGAAAAGATCTTGACTGATGTATTTAGCTTCAGCGTAGGTCAAAAAATGCAGTCAATCGGCCAGAACAGTGCACAGTCGAAAACTTAAATATCATAACTATTTTAAACCATAATACATGCTCTTCGTATATTGATTTCTTTCTCATGTACAGGGAAAAAAGACTAAATGCCTATCCCTATCAATCCTTGGAGTTCATTATACAAGAGAAAACATCGCTCTGATAGCAAATGTGAGAGCAGGATCAACCAAACACTAAACAAATCTTCTTAATATTCATATTAAAATCAAGTACACATATATAGGAGAGACAACTCCTATTTTCATGGAGTTTTTCCAACAACTCTCCCCACTATTCTCTCCACAAACTACTATGTACGTGAGTTGTTAAAACAACTCACAACAATAATATTCTCTAGATATTATTTTCCACATGTCACAAATAAACTTAATGGAGCACTAATATTATAATTTCCTAACAACCAAGTAAGGCCTCCCACTAATAGACCATTTCAGCCCTATAACCCCAATGTCGCATTTGCCTCTAAAGCATTAGTGCCAGTGTAAAACAACATAGCTCAAGAGTATGATTGGTGTTTCCCATGCAATGAACCTCACAACCAATCTATGTTCTTCAATGGTGCTTTGAACCAAGCCTTGATGGTGACAAACTCATCAAGTAGTGGGTGAAGTGAGTCAAGAAACAAATCAGCAACAAGGGACATCTCGAAAAACACACCTCCAAATGATACCGCACTTGTGAATTAGAAAGCTGAGGATTTTTGTGGCATGAATCAAACAATTTCTCAGAGTGTAGCAGCTAACACAAGATCAAAGAAGAGGAATATTGGTGAAGGGCAGTCATTGGCTTCAAGTGATCTACAACCTTCCATCACTCCACAAGGTGTTGGTAAGCAAAATACAATTCCAAACATGCAAGGATAGCCCAAACCACCTTCTAAGCCAACTCAAATGCTAGCTGTTGCTGCCCATGCACAAGAAAGGAATGTGTAGGCTAAAGGACAACAAAGAGATATTTCATCCCCATTTAGCATCATTGATCAAATGAAGAAGACAAATGTGAATATATCAATGTGGGAATCTTTATCCATCCCAGGCCAAAGAGATCTTCTACAAGCTGCCATGAAGAATTGTTCAACTTCGACCTAGCAGATCCATATGTAAGAGAATGTCCTCACAAATTCTGCTCAGCCTGAAGGGAATCATGGAGGACAACAAGGTAATGTTTTGAAACCCCTTCCATTCTATGTTTCATTAATCATTGGGGTTAAACTAGTACACAATTGCATGATTAATTCTAGGGCAAGTAGTTCTATCATGCCCAAGAAAATAACTGATCGATTGGGTCTCCAATATGAAGTCATATCAAAGGGGGTAGTGCAATTGGATGGGACAACAAGAGAAATAGTGGGAGTGATTGAAGGTTTGAATCTTACCTTGCATATATGCCTCAACGTTACCGTTTTTCAGATGTGTCGGTGATAGATTTTCCACCACTCTTTGCCCTATGTTTATCAAGGGATTTCACAGCTAGAATTGGAGGCTACTTATCTACTGACTGGTCACACATGTTGTTCAGAACAAGGTATGGGGCTAAAGAAACAATTAGATCCAAACCAATTGCAAACTTTCACATTGAGCCTCATACTCCCACCAAATCAATGCCAATTGTTCAGCATTTGATCAAGAAGATTATCCAAGCACAGATGAAGCTGACACCAAAGTTGGAAGGATCCCATATTTGAATCTTGATGAATGGGCAAGCAAGGTACATGCTTTTGATCCTTACCAAGAAGTAGAAGAATCTGAGATAGGATTCTATTGTATACATGAAGAAAACCAGCCTTTTCCTAGCATCACCAAACAAGACCATAAGGATGACAATTAGGTATGGCAGTTATTTTTCGATGGATCAAGGAGTAGGCAAGGTGCAGGAGGAGGATTTATGCTTGTTTCACCTCAAGGCATCAAATATTATTCAACTTTCCATTTCTAGTTTTCCTATTCAAACAACACAGCTGAATATGAGGCCTTGATTCATGGACTTCATTGGGCTAGGAAAAAGGGCATAAAGAACTTACAGGTGTTTGGAGATAGTGAGCTAATCATCAACCAAGTCAGGGGACAACATGCTACAAAGAATGACCTGCTGAGGAACTACAAGAATAGGGTATGGGACCTCATTGAGGATTTCGAAGCTTTCAACATCGTGTCCATACCTAGGAAGAAAAATGAAGCCACGAGATAGGCTCGTAGTAGTTGGAGAAACATTTGATGTGGTTGAAAACATCAGAAGGAAAAAACACAACCACATATGCATGTGATTGTGAGAAAAGAAGTTCCAGATAATAACACAAGTTGGCAGGTGTTTGAGAATGATCAATGATCATAAATTTTTACAAGAAGAGGCTGAATTCTCGGCTAGGAATCAGAAAGACTAGAGCGGTGGTGCGGGGGATCAAGTAGTGTAGCTACGAAAAACAATCTTCCTAAGGGTTTAGTAACGTTGGAGTATATATTCAACCCTAACGACTAGTTCCATAAGAAAAAGGCTAACATACGGGTCAAGAGAGAAGATTCAAAGCCAATTCTGGTTGGGGAAGGAAAAACACTTCAAATTGGTAAAGTGGCCACTTTGAAAGCGGAGAAATCAGATTTCATACATCTTTTCCAAGAATTTCCAGATGTCTTCACTTAAGAGCTATGAAGATTTGAGAGGATTCAATCTGAAGTTGGCACAACATACCATAGAACTAGATCTAGTTGCTAATCTCATTAGGCAGAAGTAAAGACTAGTCAACCCTCACATTGAGCCTCTAATGAAGAAAGCGATAAACAAGATAATAGAGGCAAGCATTATATTCCCGATCAAGCACTCAAGTTGGGTTGCAAAATTGGTTCCAGTAAGGAAGAAGAGAAGAGAAATTAGGTTGTGTGTGGATTTCTGAGACCTCAACAGGGAATCTCTCAAAGACCATTACCCACTTCCTTCAATGGAACAAATATTGCAAGTGGTGTCTGGTTCGGAGAGATTATCTCTCCTAGATGGCTACTTAGGGTATAATCAGATAATGGTGAAAGAAGATGACCAGTTCAAGATGGCTTTCACCACCAAATGGGGCACCTATGCCTACAAGAAGATGCCATTTGGGCTATTAAATGATGGAGCCACTTTCCAAAGGGAAATGGATATGGCATTCAAGAGATTGATCAATAAAATAGTTATGATATATCTTGATGACATCATTGTATTCTCAAAAAATGCAGCGGATCACCTCTTTCATTTGAGGCAGGTATTTCTGAGGTGTAGAATATTTAGGGTATCATTAAATCCCAAAAAAGCATATTCTTAGCTCACGAAGGAAAACTTCTAGGCCATATTGTTTCAAAGGTGGGGTTGACGATTGACCCGAAAGAGTTGAAGTAATTCAAGTGTTTCCATTGCCAAGTCATAAGAAGGCTCTTCAAAGCTTCTTGGGAAGGATCAATTTTGTCTACAGGTTTGTTCCAAACTTTTGCAGCTCTTGTAAAGCCAATAACAATCATGTTGAAGAAGAGCATGGGATTTAAGTGGACATCTAAGGAAAGGAAAGTTTTGAGGCAATAAAAGAGGCTATATCTCAAGCTCCAACTCTCGTCAATCCATACTTCTCGAAGGACTTCATGCTATATGCCTTCGGTGGTCGAGACACAATTTCTGCAATCGTGTTACAGAAAAACAAAGAAGGATTAGAACAACCAGTTGATTTCTTCAGTCAAGGCTTCATACGAAACTAGGTAATCTTTCATTGAAAAGCATGTCCTTGCAGTGATCAGGAGCTTAAAGAAATTCAAGCACCTAGTCTCAAACAACAAGATCGAATTGTTGGTATCTCGTGCGGGAGTCAAGGAATTCCTTCTAAACAAGGATCTGAATGAGAAACGTGCAGGATGGATCACTCGTGTCATGGAATATGACATTGAAATTAAGGTCCCTAAACTGGTCCATGGAAAGGGATTATGTGAACAACTAGCCTAAAGTCACAAGTTGAAGCGGGTGATGAAGAAGAGACTATCTTGGTATTACAGGATGGACAATAACAAGAGAATGATGATGTTCATGCTCCTTTTGGACTCGAATATGGTACACTTCCTACAGTGTAGGCCTATACCCTCTAGAATTGAGTAAAGCAAAAAGGAGATACTTGATTACAAGCCATTCCATATGTGCTTGTTGATGGTGTTTTGTTTAAAAAAAAGACATCAATGGAGTTCTATTGAGGTACATTGGGACGAGTTAAATTGAGGTGTTACAATATTTTCACAATGGAGATTTTGGAGGAAATTTTTCCCCATGAGTAATAGCTCTCAAGATAATGAAGGTAGGGTATTATTGGCCGACGGTGTTCAAGGATCTACATACATGGATAAGAAAGTGCAAGAAATGTGCACTCTTCACGGGAAAAGAAAGACTAGAAGAGCTTCCATTGCACCCAATTTTGGTTGACCAACCATTTATGTAATGGGGATTGGACTTCGTCGGGGTCATCAACCCAAAATCAAGCCAAGGCCACAAGTGGATTCTCATAGCAATAGACTATTTCACCAAGTGGACCGAAGTAGTAGCACTCAAAGAAGCAAATGAGTCTAACATACTAGACTTTTATGAAGGAATAGTGACTAGGTTCGGTGTGCCGCCACTATCATATCAGACAATGCATTGGCATTCATAGGTTCCAAGATTATAGAATGGGCTGTCAAGAATGGAATCTATTTGAGCACCTCTTCAAATTATTACCTATAGGGTAATGGACAGGCAAAGTCCATGAACAAGAATTTGCTAAGGATCATTAGAAGGACTCTAGATGAAAACCAAAGAACATGGCATACCAAGCTAAAATAAGTATTATGGGCTAACATGATAACACCAAATAGGTCTACAGGTAGTTCTCCCTACAAGTTGGTCTATGGGAAAGAGGTAGTATTGCCTATATCGTTAGAATTGCCAGCATTGGAGCTCATGAAGCAGTTGGAGTTGTCTGAGTTTGAACTAATGGAGGCTAGGTATGCAGAGTTGATGGAATTGGAAGAAATAAGAGAACATGTAGTTCAGATGATTGAGAAGGATCAGGCCTTAGTAAAAAGATGGTTTGATAAGAAGGCAAGAGCAAAGACCTTCTAGGAAGGGGACCTAGTTCTAAAATGGGATGTAGATCGGGAAAACCAGGAAGGCATTCTAAGTTTGATGCCATTTGGAGTGGCCCCTACATGGTCACGGGATGTAAAAGTAGTAATTCCTTCCAATTTTCTACATTGGATGGAGAATAACTTCCGATTCCGGTTAATGGAATCTATCTTAAATATTGCTACTAAAAGGAAAAAGTTTACCCTTGTAAATATTAGCCTAGATTTTAATTCCTCTAACTGTGGATGCACATTGTCTTGTTGTAGTTAGGTTTCAATTTCCCTAAGTGCTTCAACATAGGTTTTTCTTCTCTCAAGTTGAATTTCTATAGTCTAGCGTGCTGTCAAAGGAGGAGTTGCGGTATCAGGCTCGGGATCAGACATCAAGTTGGTTTCAGGTTATTGCTTATGACTCCATGCCCAATGGATTGCTAAAAGTCCACTGATCTTCTACATAGCAGGAAGGTGATCCCATTGAGTCACCAAATTGTTGTATATATCTCCCCAGTAAATATAGTCAAGAGCGAAGAATATGGAAGTCAAGGAAAATCAAATCCTTCACTTAGGGTTTTGAAAGTGCATTGCATGGTCAAAAACCTGAAATTTATTACATCACCAAGCACCTCTAGTGCAAAACACAAAGTGTTTATGTGGATAAATTCATACCCAAGGCACGGTTGGGGGCGCACATCACAAAGTGTTGACATGGAAAAATTCACGCCTAAGGCGCGAGTTGGGCGCGCACGGCACAAAGTGTCAACATGGAAAAGTCACGCCCAAGGCACAGTCAGGGGTGCACACCCAAAGTGTCGACATGCGAAAATTCACACCCAAGGTGTAGGTTAGGGGCACATAGCACAAAGTTTCGACATGCGAAAATTTGTGCCCAAGGTGTAGGTTGAGGCGCGCACAATACAAAGTGTCAACATGGAAAAATTTGCACCCAAGGCACGGGTTGGAGGTGCAAAGCACAAAATGTCAACACCATATTTTTCAAAGGTGCCTATGGTGCACTTAAGAGTATGTTGACATGATGATGGATGCACTGAGGTGCATCTTCATGAGGCACATCTTCAGGAGGTGCAACATTTTAAGTGTTGACACCCTAACAGAAAACAAACCACCGACGTAGATATTCAAATGGCTATAAATTTTCACATGGAGCTCGGATTCATGCAAGGTTGGACTCTTCTAAAAGCTTACAAGATCCTCTATCCAAATATGACTAGATATATTTAATTGGGTGAGAACAAGTTCTTAAAAATTTAAAATACAATTTGTCGAGCTTTTGGGTTTGCTAGGGTTGTCACCTACCGCAATAATGAGATGAATTAAATACAACCTTGAGGTGGTTGAGGTAGATTTTGAATTCCTCTCTCTTCCCTCTCTCATTATTCCTATAAATTATAAGGAGGGGATTCTTTCTAAAGGTTGGGTATTCTTGTTTTGCCCCTCCCTTCTTCTCTTTGACAAGTGAATTTGTGGAGTTCAAACCTCTCATCTAAAACTGTAATGCAACTTTACCTCTTGGCATTTTGTAGTGTATTGTATCAATCTTTGGAGCAAATAATACATGTATGTGAATGATTCTCAACCCTCTCTGTGTTCATTTGCATCCTCCTGATCTTTCAATGCAAATCTAGTTATCTGTGCATGATCTTGCATTGCATTTTAATGGTTTGTGTTTATTTGCAAGACAGGTGTTTCTTCATTCCTCGGTGCATCACCTTTGTTAGTTTAGGTTTATTTTTATGCATCTCCTTACCCTATCTCCTTTGCAAGTTAATATAGGTTTTTGAGTAAACCCTTTACATGTTATGTGTGCATCTCAACGAGAGGAATAGGAATCGGCCTTCATCTAGAGAGATTTCTCAATTCACAAGGTCCCACACTTGGGAAAAGCTCCATGTTATGCAATCGCACCGAGATTCTCAACCCATCGAGTTACGAGACATTCGGGGGTAGTCTTGATTCGCTATCAACAAAAGGCTTAAATCCTTTCTTGTAGCCATGTAATGATTTTTTTGGTTTTCATGATTCTAATAAATTTACATGTGCATCCATATGATAGTATTTACTTGATTTTGTATCTAGCTCTTCTTATATATCTTAAGCATAATATATTTCATGAGATTCATCTACCTAAAATTTGTAGCACACTTTTAAAGGTTAAAACCTAGAGCTCTAACAAAACTTTGTTTCTATCCACATGTACATGACTGCTTTGGGAGTTAAAACTAGAACTAAAGATGCGAAACAGTAGCTTAATATGGTACTTTGCTTTAGAAGAAGAATATAACAAGAACCCAAGGAAATTATGGGTTCTTCCCTTTAATTTTTTCTTTCATTTTCATGTATTTGTACCTCTTATTTCACATAAACATAAGTTACATCCCACTGGATTGTGTGGGAAACATCTGAATTTCTTTATGAATAAATGACATTAATTTTTGTAATTGAGTTTTCTATTTCTTTCTGCATTCAACTTTATGGTAAATATTGATTGTATAATGAACTAAAAAACTCAACACATAATTAATAGCACTTAAAAATAAAGAAAACATAAGATTTGATGTACACCGTAATTTAATAATGTATTCCTCTCCATGTAAACTACAACTATGTTTGTTGTTATAGGATGAAATATCCCACATCTTCTATGATTCCTTCCTTCATCAATGCTATGCACTAGTCCTTTGGGAATTTTGTATTTATTTGCTAAAGATGAATGTGAATGATAGCACATCGAGCTCAATAGTATGTTGTGTCCATATTGGGTTGAAACCTTTTAAATATTTGTAATTCTAGGAAAAGACATCTAGGAATTCTTGACAAAGTTGAATGAATTCATTTTTTTTTTGTTGAGTACTTACCTTGCCAATTCAAAACATTTTTCCTTCTTTTATGGAAATGGGCTCTGACTCTTAACCCTTTACTTGGATATTAGGTTTCTCCTTCCAGAATTTATCATTTGGGTTGAATATTGAGTCTAATGTTACAAGCCCCTTTAGTAATTTTTGGTTCTCAGTTGCACCACTTGGTCACCATAACATTGTTCCAACTTGTCTTGGTTTCTAGCAGAGAACTTAGCTTCTTCTAGTAGAAAGTTGAAAATTTATTTATCATTCTCAAAGACCTACCAACTTGTGTTATTTTCAAGGATAGCTGGTATTACAACCACTTTGATATGGGGCTAAGACTTATCACTCTTTATACTCTCTGCAAACATCAAATGCTTCCCGATTCTTGTCAATCTATCTATCATTGCTTCATTTTTATTCCTTGGAATCAAATTGATGTCGAATGCTTAAAAATATTTGATAAGATCTCATACTTAATTATTTTATTTCCTTAATGATCATTCTTGATAGCATTTTTCCTCAAACTTGATTTGCAACCAACTCAATATCGCCAAAGAAATGTAGATTCTTGATACCTCTCTTTCTTACCCAATGCAGTCCATGGATCAAGGCCTCATACTCTGCTATGTTGTTTGAGCAAGAAAATTGGAAATGGAAGGCTGAGTAATATTTCATACCTTGAGGAGACACAATAATGGCTCCTTGTCTACTCATTGAGCCATCAAAGAATAACTTCCATAACTCATTTTCATTTTTGTGGTCTAGTTTAATGATGTTAGGAAGAGGATGATTCTCCTCATGTAAATAGTAGAATCCTAGCTCAGATTCCTCCATTTCCTTATAAGGGTCAAAATCATGCCTCTTGTTCACCCATTCATTGAGGGTCAAGTCTAGAATACACCCAACCTTGGTATCTACCTCATAAGTGATTGGGAGGTCTTCCTAATCAAAACCTAAACAATTCACATTGATTTGGTTTGGTACATGAGGCTCAATATGGTAATCTGTAATAGGATCATATCTAATTGTAGCCTTAGCTACATATATTGTTCTAAAAACTATGTGGAACCAATCAAGACAAATAGCCTCCAATTTTAGCAGGTGAAGTGTCTTCACAAACACAATACAAAATTTAGTGGAAAGTCTATGACTAATATGTTTTACAATATAGTCACATTGGGGCATGTGTGTAACATGAGGCTCAAATAATTTATGATCCAAACCATTGTTATCATTGTCCCATCCAAATGCACCATGCCCTTGGAGATGACCTTGTATTGAAGACCTAGCTGATCAGTTATTTACTTTAGAATTACAGAGCTACTTTCTCCTGAATCAATCATGAAATTATGTACCAATCTGTCCCCAATGATCAATGAAACATAGAAGGGAGGAGGCTTCAAATTCTTACCTTGTCATCCTCCACGGTTCCCTTCAGGCTGAGCTGCACTGGAAAGAACTTTTTCTTGTTGATTGGGAGGTTGATTTGAGGCTAACAAATTGGCCATAGCAGCTGTAACATGTCTCTCTGTCTTGGGGTATCCAATGACTCCCACATAGAAATGTTCACATTTGTTTTCTTCATTTGTTTAATTATGTTGAATGCGTATGAGCTATATTTTTCTACCCCTTCCCCAGGTACATTTTTCTCTTACACATGGGTCATTGAAACGAGTGTCTGAGTGGGTCTAGAATTTGGCTTGGGATAACTCTGCACATTGGGAGTTCAACTTTATGGGGGAAAATAGGTTTTGGACCATTTTAATTAGATTATTCCCATCTCCAATATTCCTCTTCTTGGACCGTGTATTTTCTCGCCACACTACGAGGAGGTTCTTGATTCATACCAAAGAAATCGCATCCCGCCAATTAACAAGCATGGTGTCACTTAGAGGTGCTATTAACCAATCCGGCACTATGATAATTCTCCACTGGAAACTCCTCATGCTATAATTATTTACTAGTGCACAACTTTTAGTTTTGTGGTAGTAATCTAGAAACATAATAATAGACATAACAAGAATGCCATAGACTATGATACAAAAGAATGATGACAAATTTGCAATATAGGTGTAAATTATATTATCAACATGAAATTGTTACAATCTCATCCATGAGGTACTTCAAGTGTTATGAACTTTATTTTCCTTCCAACAATAACTATGGGAGAAACATCACAATTACACCTCTTAATGGCTTCTTTAATGCACCTTCTAAAGGATGGCTTCCTTCACACACTTTATCATATAATATTTCTCACTACTTCTTTCTATGCTAAATGAGGGGGATGGCCTCTCTATTTATAGAAATTTTAGTCTTATCCACCTTATCTCTAAGATAGGATAAGAAATCTACTTTGAAGAATCATATTCCATACCTTAACTCTTATCTTTACATGTAAGCTTGTCTTTTAAGATAAGATAAACCTTATCATTTAACATGGGTTTTACCTTTTTAGATTTTTACAAATAAAATGGACAAAATATTTACGACATCACTCCTTGTCCTTATTACCAACATAATATTTCAAATTCCTAATCATATAGACCCTACTTCTCTACTTACCCTAACTTTGACATTTTAACATTTCAACCACTTATGAAAAATATTTACTTTTTACCACAACATTCCTATTGTACTTTGACACTTAGCATACTATACATTTTTGGCGGTGTCGTGCATCGATAATGTTATTATCTTCTATCGGACATCGTGCCACTACTAATTATACTTAACAACATCCTATTCTTAATACATACATTAATGAAATAGAAATTATGTAGGAAAATTTTATTGTCGACATCTTCCCCTTCTTAGCTTCTACTCCAATTTTGGAGTAGACTATTTTAGAGCCTAGAAAATATTTAACTTGTCATGGTTTACCCATTTCATAATGGGAGTGCCATCCGATTCCTCTAGTCGATATGTACCATTTTCATGTACAACTACTATTTTGTAGGGCCATGTCCATTTGGGAAGAAGTTTTCTATGCATCCTCTTTTTGTATCGAGAATCATATACTAGGACCAAGTCATTCACCTGAAATGGAGACCAGAGGATATTTTGATCAAAGTACTCCTTTTGCTTCATTTTCTTCTTATAGCTTATATCCTTTGCTATTTCTCTCATTTCCTCTAGGAAATGAAGATGTACCAACCTTTCCTTTACCGAATCAGTTTCATTCATCATTTAATTTTTCATAATTATCATAGTGGGAATATTAAACTCAATATGAATAAATGGATAAATGCCATAAGCCAATTGAAATGGGGAGTATTTTATTGCTGACTTTGATGTTGCCCTATATTCCCACAATGTTGCATGAATTCTTTCATCCCACATATGTACCGCAAGGCTTCATCTTTTACTATAATTTGACACAATACATAATTTGTTTGCTCCACCTATCCATTTTTGCTTGGCTTGTATGTTGTTTCCTTCCTCTACTTAATAGAAAAATTATTGACTAGGGCCTCTACCACCTCATTAATGAAGTGACTTCCTTAATCTGTAACAATTTCTAATGGACAAAAAAATCTTGTGACAATAAGTCCATACATGAACCTTGCCACTTAATCCATGGAAGTTGTTTTTAATGGCCTAGATTCAACGCATTTGGTTAAATAATTCATTGCAACTACATTATACTTATTTTGGCATGGGGTAGTTGGAAGTGGACCTATAATATCTATTCCTCACTTTTCAAAGGGACCAAGTGGAAGAATAGGGCATAATAGAGCTGATGAAGTCTTAGTGTTCCCTTGTGTTTGACAAATATCACATTTCTTACAATAATTATAACAATCTCTAAAAATATTGGGCCAATGATAACCTACATCCAAGATCCTTATTGTTGTAAGTTGTCGAGAGAAGTTTCCTCCACATGTACCATTGTGGAATTCTTCTATTAGCTCCTTCCCTTGATCACGTTGAACTACCGTCTTGTACTATCCATCAGGTCCTTTTTGAAATAATACTCCATGCAAAATAGAATATGGATGATTGGTTTGAAAAATCTTCCTCTTATTCTTTACATTGGCACCATCAGGAAACTTGAATTCATTAAGATAATTCCAAATATCTATGTATTCAGTAGGGATTGTGTCAAGGGATAACAATGTTACATCTGAGAAATCATCATCATCACAAGATGAACCTAAACCATCATAGGCTTGAGAGAGTGCATCTGTATTGACATTCTTCTTTCCCCGGCCTATCTATAATATCAAATTCAAATTCTTGTAGAAAAATTATCCATCTTGATATCCTCCCTAATGGGTTAGGATTATTTACAATATATTTTAGAGCCTGATGCTATGCTATAACTATAAATTTCTGCCCTAGCAAGGAATTTCTAAACTTATTTACATCAAAACCGATAGCTAGAGCCTCCTTTTTGTTACAAAATAATTTACCTCAAAGACTACTCATTTGTATGCTCCCAAAGTAAACTGGATGATCATTCCCATTTTCATCCTTTTGGCTCGTAGTACTTCCTAGTGCTCCACCCGAGGCATTAGTATACACAATGAATGGATTCCTCCAATCTGTATTCTTTAAAATAGGTGAATACACCAAAGCTTCCTTCAGATTGTTCAAAAGATTCATGCGCCTTCTTTCCCGGTTCATAAGTAACATCCTTCTTCAAGAACTAGGTTAGTAGGCTGTGTAATCTTTCAGAAATTCTTGATGAACTTTCTATAGTAACCCACATGGCCTAAAAATGATCTCAACTTACTTCTATTTATAGGAAATAGTAACTCTTTGATTTTTAAAAATTTATCGTGATCGATTACAATACCATCTCTTGATACAACATGCCCTAGCAAAACACATTTAGAACATCTAAAGACAAACTTTGTAGGGTTTAGTGAGTCTTTTACTTCATTTAACCTTTTAAATGTTGTCTCCATTTGTGCAAGTGGTCCATTTTTCTCCCATAGATGCAAAAATCATCTAGGAATATTCTGATGAAGCTTCTAATGTAGGGTTAAAAGCCCTACTCATTAAGTGTTGGAATGTTTCTGGAGCATTACACAACCCAAAAGGCACAACTTTATACGCAAATGTTAACCAAGGAGTGGGAACGTGGTATTCTGCTAATATTTCTATGCTATATGAACTTGGTTGTATCCGTTATATCCATTGACAAAACTATAGCACTCTTGGCTAGCTACTTCATCCAAGATCTGATCGAGAATGGTAGAGGGCAATGATATTTCTTAGTTTCCTTGTTGAGATTTCTGTAATCAACACAAATGTGTAGCTTCTAATTATTTTTGTTGATATCATAATGGGAGAACCCCATTCTAAATTCTCCACAAAGAAATATGAATCGTGCATCAAGTAACTTATCTATTTCTTCTTTTACAGCCTTGGAAAATTTAGGATTCATTCTATATGGCATTTGATTTATGGGCTTAGAACCCTTTACCATCTCAATAGAATGTTCTACCCAACTTACTTGATAGAGTTCCTTGTAATAAAAAAGAATAAGTATATGTACATTCGAAAGAGCTCAAGGTAAGATTCCTTCTCACTCTCCATCATAGCATCCCCAATCTTTATTTGTTTGATATGATCATTAATTTATTCAGATATTTTTGGGGTTCATGATTCGGTGTGAATAGAAGGATATCCATGACTGAAACATCAACCTCACTTTCTTCATCTTTTGTGTCCACTTCACTAGTACTAGAGTAATAAGAGGATGTCCAATCATAAATTTCATCACTTGAATCCACAGGTTCTACCTTATGATGGCAAGGGATCATGTTTATGTTCACCCTCTCTCTGCCACGTCCAAGTTTCATGACTCCTTCATTCCAAAGTAGTTTATTGCATGAACTATGCATAGCCATGGCCTTCCCAACAACATTGGGTATGTAAAATTACCATTCTACATCACCTAAAAGTCTACCACACATACAACACCCATGACAAGTATTGCCACATTTGAAACAACACCTTCTAGTTTATTTTTTCCCTTATTTAATGACCTTAACATAAGTGTTGAGGGGTAATCAATTTTAAACCCAACATATTCATTACGACTTAGTCATTACATTAATTACAGCACATACATCTACTAAGACATCAAGAATTGAAATACCATTACATAATACCTTGACTTGTGGATTGTAGGGATATATCTCTGCTTTCAAAACAGTACCTCAACCTCCTTCCTTCGTCGAGCATTAAGTCCACTTTGCAGCTCCCACCTCTTCTCGAAGACAAGCCAAAAGTTAGCCATATGTAATATTTGCAGGCCTTTTAGATAGATATTCTAAGATGGAGTATGGTCCTTGCCTGTGAAATCAAAAATATTGCATACCCAACTTCCTTCTCCTATGTTTATTTAATAGTCTCTCCTTTCATCTTCTTAGGATCATTTCCATCTTAGTTATCTTTTTCTTTCTTTCTTTTTGTTATAAACACATTTGCTTCATTATTTATGCTCCTATATTCTACATCAAAAAAATTCATAGGTGCTTTTCCTTTATCATTATCCCTTGTACTGGATGTAGAAGGTCTACACGGAAAATTATACTTATAATGACCTTTTTATGACAAGAATAACATACAACTTCAAATATATTTATTTTTAGACCTTTATCTCCTCCCCGAGAACTAAATTCTTTTCCTTGAAGAATATTAATAGTTAACTAGTCAATCTTCCTGAGCAGATCTCCATACTCAATAGATGTACTAAGAGAAACATTTGTGCTCACCGAGAGTGGTTATGGATTCTAGATCAAAGGTGTTTTTGTACGATCTACCTTAGCAACAATTTCTTTGGGCTCTTCTTCCATGCTTTCTTCTTGCCTTCTTTAAATATCCTTTGCTTGTTTGAGGGTTGTTGGGTGGTCATACTTCACTCATTTTCTGATCTCTAGCTTCATCCCAAGAATGAAGTGCTTACAGATGATATTATCCATGCCATTCATCAACCCATACGCTAATCCTTCCTTCGTATCCCCAGGGCATCGATCTTCCTCCTTAGCTCTAGAACACGAGCATGATAATCCCTTATCCTCTCCTTCTCTCTTTGGGATAGCTTTGTGACCTTGATCATGATATCCACATATTTTTTTGTTCACCAAATTCTTCAAGAAAACTTTCACTAATAAATCCCATGATTTTTCACATTATCACCTAGTGTTTCAAACCACCTAAGGGTTGAACCATCCAAAAAAGTAGGAAAAATTTAGTCCATTGTTCCCTTCTTATGAGGCCATTAAAAATGTAAGATCATTTAAACTCTTGAATGAAAGAGGAATCATCTTCATTAGATTAGGATGAAAAATAGGAATCTTCCCCATTTTCAAAAGTAACCATAGTGAAATACTAACCCATAAGTACAATCAACAATACCTATGTGCACAAATAATTGGAATCACTATAATAGAAAGTGACTTTAAACATTTCTATAGTAAAATAGGAATGACCATGGTAAACTATAATAAAAATTGACTTATCTGCAGTAAGAACTAACTTTACTATGGTAAACACTATTCACGGTAAAAAGTAAAGTTATTGTGGTAAATACTATTCATGGTAAATACTATTCGAGTAAAAGTGAAGTTCTTGTGGTAAATACTATTCATCGTAAAAATTGATTTTACCATGGTAACTACTATGCATGGTAAAAACAAGGTTACCATCCAAATGATTTCTAACTAAGTGGGAATATCTCTCAGAAAATCCACCAACGAGGAATTGTCCGAGCAATGAAACCAAATGTCATCACAAATATGGCACTAAGATAATTCTCCATTGGGAACTCCTTGTGCTATGATTATTTACTAATGCACGACTTTTAGTTTGGTGGTACTAATCTACAAACACAAGAATACCATAGACTATGATACAAAAGAATGATGAAACATTTGAAATATAAGTGTAAATTATATTATAAACATGAAATTGTTACAATCTCACCCATGAGGTACTTCAAGTGTTACCAACTTTACTTTTCTTCCAATAATAACTATGAGATAAACTTCACAATTACACCTCTTAATGGCTTCTTTAACAAACCTTCTAAATGATGGCTTCCTTCACGCACTTTCTCATACAATATTTCTCACTAATTCCTTCTATGCTAAATGAGGGGGTGCCCTCTCTATTTATAAAAATTTAAGGATTATCTACCTTATCCGTAAGATAGGATAAGAAATCTACTTTGTGAATCCTATTCCATACCTTAACTCTTATCTTTACATATAAGCTTATCTTTTAAGATAATATAAAAATTATCATTCCACATGGGTTCCACCTTATTAGACTTTTTACAAATAAAATACACAAAATATTTTAATGAAATAAATCCTTGTCCTTATTACCAATATAATATTTCTAATTCCTAATCATGTAGACCGTACTTCTCTACTTACCCTAACTTTGACATTTTAACATTACCGAACCACTTACAAAAATATTTACATTTTACCACAACATTCCTATTGTACTTTAACTTTTACTATAATATACATTATTGTTAGCATCGTACTAGAAGCACTTTGTTATCTTCTATTGGACGCCACTACTAATTATAATTAACAACATTCTATTTGTAATACATACATTAATAAAATAGAAATTATGGAGGAAAAATTTAGTGTCAATATTGCCTCTTTCTAGGTTTCTTGCTGCTAATTTTACTCTTGAATGGGCTCTTGGGGCACAACAATGTTCTATACCATCAAGGCCTGGTTCAGCGCACCATTGAAACACATTAACTGGTTATGGGGCTGACTACATGGCAAACACCAATCATATTCTTGTGCCATGTTGTTTTGTGTTGGAACTAAGGCCCTCGATGTTGAAGCTATGTTTGGATCATATGGTCAATAAGGCATAGCAACATGAGCTTTTCCACTGGTTTTGATTCCGATTTGTAGCTTTGAGCTAGCCATCTATTTTTCTAGTATGGGGCCTATCCTGGTACTAGGTTTGAGGTTGATATGGCCTTAAACTCTTAGGTTCCTACCCTTTGATATTCATTAGCTCATTTCCTAGGTTACTCGTAGTTGTTTCATAACTTCTTGTAGCACATTTGAAGTGCGAGAAGATGAGGTGGAATCTTCATCTGAACTCGATTCCTTGGAGTAGGTATGGGAGCCACGGTTGGTGTTTGAGTAGTGCTTGGAGCTCCTAGTTCTAGATACGGATGCATAGGTGGCCTAGGAGTAATATTATGAGCCCGAATTAAACAATTTTTAGCTCTAATGGAAATCTTATAGCTGCAAGAAATGTTGTTCCTCCCATTGATCGAATCATTAAGGTAATATCAAAATTTAAGGCTCTAAGAAATTATAAGAAAACACCTTTATCTGTGGCCTCATAGCCAATGGAATCCTATCCCATGTCCTTTGAAATCTAAGGTTGAAATCTGTCAACTACTTGTTAGGGCCCTCTTGATTGTTTTCAGTTGTTTTAACAAGGATAGATTATCTCCCTTCTCTCAAAATTGATTATGAAGAGCTCTACACAGATGGTCTAAATTCTGAATAGAGCTTGTTGTTAGACTCGAACTATTGCAAAGCTTTACCCTTGAGTGAAGAGGATAAAAATTTGACTATGATGTCCATCTTAGTGATCTCATGAATTACGCAGACATTTACAATGTATTGAATGTGATCATAAGGAGAAGTTTGTTTATCTCTAGTGAAATATGGGATGCTCTTTAATGTTGTAACTAGGACTGGATTTTGTGCATTGAGGGCAAGTGGGCTGCTGCCAGTGAAGTTGACATAGGGATTGGGTAGTTGTGCCATTATGATTGGCCTAAGAGATGTTGACGATTGAATGAAGGGCCTACCAGGAATATGTGTTGACAAAGTTATGTTTTGATGAGATGGAGACCATTGAGCTCTTCTCACCCCTCCCCTTCTATCTAGGGACAAGTGTAGATAAAAAATCCTTCTTCTCTACTTCTTGATCTAGTTTGAATCCTTCTCATGAATCTACCGAGCACGGGATGCTAAAACCGGTGGAATAACCCTTTGGGGTCACTAGATGTGTAATTTCAAAGCTTCTTAAAAGATACAATTAGAGGAAGTGCACATCAATCTTGATGTAATAAATATGGATACCTCTTTGGTTCCACTTGGTCATGCCAAAACTATTAGTGTAAAATCACAGCACCCATGAATGTCTACAACTAGATGGGTTGAGACTCTCAGTGTGATAGCATAACATGGAGCATCTCTCAAAGTGTGGGACTTTGAAATCGAGAGAGCTCTCTGGATGAAGGTCGGTTCCTATTCCTCTGTTCAGGTGCACACAAATAAATTGTAGAGGATCTACTCTAAACCTACTCTATCTTACCAAGGGGATAGGGTTGAGAAGATGCAAAAGAAATAAACCTAAGCTAACAAGGTGATGCACCAAAGGAATGTTAAACACCTATTTTATAATTTAACATAGACCATAGAAATCCAATACAACCATCATGCACGAGATAACCAAACTGCAATGAGATATCATAAGATAAATATGAACACATGAGAGGGTTAAGAATCACCCACAGACATATATTATTACTCCAGAGTTGACACGATACATTACATTTTTCCAAGAGGAAAAATAATGTATTACAACTTGAATGGAAGGTTTGGACTCCACAAACTTGTTTGCAGACTAGAGGAAAAGGGAGGGCACAAAACCAATATGTCCAACCCTTTATAATGAGCCCAGATTCATTATTTTATAGATACAAGTGAAGGGAGAAGAAGAAAAGAGGTGAGAAACTTGATTTGAAGCTCAACTACCAGCCATCAACGCCCTACAAATCTACCCATAATATGTCAAGTCTCGCCACTCTATGTTCATTTGGCATGTTGAAGGAGGAATGGTGGATCCAATCAAATCTGATCTAGTTGTTGGGGACAATCAGATTGCATATTAATGAAATGAAGATTTTTTCTCCTTTTTTCCACCTAGCCTCATCAAAATTAAATTTTTAGGTTTCCACGACATAGATGAGGTCGAGAGATTTCTAATGGTGCCAAATTTGTTGGATTTTGGGCACTAGATCAAAAGATATGTTCATTTGAATGTTTGAGTTAGGTCCATACAAAAATGGTGAAAACCACTTTAGAAGAATAGGTCCGTGGGCACGAAACTCACTTTGTGTCTTCTAGGACAAAAAAATAGAAAATGCAAAAATACCCCATATCCCCACAATTCATTTTGTCAAAAAAACATCTCGGGCCCGTCGGTGCACATTTTCCATTTGGGCAAAAGGTTCTCCCAAGCCCGTTGACTCAGACAATTTAGGCTTTACACGTGTCTCCTTGGGCATTAGCGGAGGTGTGGCTCATTTTATACTTTATGCCTTTTGAGCCAAAAAGCTCAAATTTCCTTTGACGACCTGCCTTCTCATCTTGACTTTTGAACATGGCCACATGGGGAGTCGGCGCGTGTTTAGGGACCACCTTTGGATTTTGCTTTTCAAGTTGCATTGAGAAGACACTTGGTGGGTTCCACGAATTTTCTCTATTTCCTTATGTTTTGGCTATGTCCTTTTGTTTGTGGGGGCCATATGTCTCACCACGGACACATGGAGATGTGGTGTTTATTTTGGTAACCTACTTTAGATTTACCTTTAAAGATGTGCCAAGCTGACACGTGGCACCTTCCACGGGTTTGTGATACTTAGCCGATTTGGGCTGATGCCTTTTTAAACCCTAGACACGTGGAAGCCTCACGCTCATTTGAGTCTCCACTTTAGGCCCCACCTTTGAATGTGTGTCATTGAGACACTTGGCACCCTCCGCTGACTCTTAGAATTTTCAACGACCGATGCAACTTTTGGGGCTCTGGACATGTGGAGGCTTGGTGCTTGTTTGAGTCTCTACTTTTGGATTTAATTCTTAGAGATACGTTGATGAGAAACATGGAATATTCTATTGATTCTTCCATACTTAGAAAATTTTGGATCATCACGCTGAATCATTTGTAAGGGCCGAAGAATTTGATCCTTTCTCTGCTTCTCTCATTTGAGACTCCGATTTTCTTTGACACAATTTGCTTCCTTAGCCGACCTTGCTCCACCATTATCGAGTGCTCCTACAACTTGAATATTAGATTTGAAACATGGGCTCATTCGGTAGAAAATTCCCTTAGATTTATTTATGCGCAGGGTCGTATTTTCTCAATTTTCCCAGGGGCTAAATTGAGATAACAATATTTAATTATTACAAAAAAATATGAATTTATTTACTAGTTATCATATAAAATATTGTTTCTATATTTTGAGGTCATATTCGTAATAGATAGTTATTTCTTCTTCTTCTTTGATGCAAAAATATTTATTTTCTATAAAATTGGAGGGTATGTAAGAAATTAAATCATTTACATATGTACATTAATTTATTATATTATTCTTGTAAGAAGGGCATTTGGTTATAATCAACATCTAATATTAATATGTTAATGTAGTCACAAAATCACGCACTAAATATTACATTTATACCGCCAAGTATGTTGTTTATAAATATAAATATCGCATGATAAAATCATTCACTAATCACCTATCCCCTAGTCATGTCATCAGTTAGTCTTTCTTCGTCGGTTGCATTGCATAGTTTTTAGTTGTTTACATAAATGTAGTCATCTCTTAGAGATTATAAGTGTTGTTATTTAGTGATTTTTCATCTCTAGTGTTTTACTAGTGCACCTAGGATAGTAATGGGCCCCCATGGGTTCCCCGGTCCATCATTTTAAGCACCTTGGTCCCCGTAACATGTGGGTCTAATTTACTTATTCAATGTGGGTCTTTGTAATTTTCCCTCTCATTCCCATAGGTACTAGTCGACATGTTGGGTCATTAGTGTTGAAATTTGAACAAGAGATCCCTATATAAACATAGCTTAATCACTATCTTATGGGTTAACTATCTACTATGAAGAACTATCTATCTTCTAAGGAAAAGGATTGCATTTTTGGCATCATTTACATCTACATCACACAAACATAGGGGAAAGGGTTATATTCATTCTATTCCATCCACCATTATCATTTTTACATCTAGTAACTACCCCGAGCTTCAGTATCAGCGACACTAGGGAAACCTAGGAATATAATTTCACACATAACCACACTTTGGTCGGAATGTAGTGGAGCACTCGGTTGTAAGTCCACCATTGTGGCAACTAAGGTTTTTTTGTCCCCTTCATATGAATATTTATTTTGTAGGTATTTGATGATTCGTATAGGGTTTTACGGTATATCTTCCTATCATATTTACGTTGACATAAGCGAAAATACTATGACAACTATGTGACAAAGAAAAATATGATGAGAAGACCTAATGACACTATTAGATTAAGATCTTTAGCTTTTTTGAAGACTAGATTTCCCAGATTACATACTAGGGCACCCACATGTGACCTAGTCCTCTCCCAACCCCCTATCAAGTGAATCTTCAATACATGTGATTTCCTAGGTAGAAAATTAACAGTTTTTCATGTCCCAGTTATCCTGTTCAAGTCCAAAGCACAACAAGGTTAGTCATTTTAAGGTTCGTACCTTATCTCATTCATTTTCATTATTTCATTTCATTTAAATATCAAAATAAAATATTTAGCATGGATATTTCAGTTTACATTGTTGCTATCCAAATTTGTACTCCTTTTCAAGTCTGAGTAAAGCACCATAGATATGTCATGGATCTTAAAGATAGATTAGACCATGTTGTATGTCGTTGGTATCCGAGGATATGAATTAGTGATCTGTTTTGTGGAGAAATGGATAGCACTCCAATAGGACTTTATCTCGTCCTCACTATTTTAGGTTGTGCCTTGCAACCAAGGTAAGAGGACCTATTTTGTAACCCCGTAATGGTGAAGGAGATGAAGATGTCATTCTCTTTGCTTTAAATTCTATGATGGAGACCTTGATGAAAACAAGATCAACACCCCAGATCCGAACTCTCATAAGTTCTCACTTCTCAAAATATGGTTATGTTCTCAAAACAAGGCAAAGGTTACTAGAGACATTGGAAATCTTGATCTGTTATGCATACTTCTGCAAATGGATTTTGATCTTCTGTAGGTATACAAATGCAAATAAGGGGTAGTACATGATAGGATATTTTTGTTTAGTTGATTTTTGGTGGGGGATTTACAAGACAAACTGGGATAGATAAGATCTTGTAAAATCTCTACAATATTTGAACAACCATCGGATGAAATGCTTCAAATAATTAGGACATTATTTCAACTAGAAGAGGCATAAATGGAAGCCCAGAATCACTCTTCACACAATATTTGAGAATTCACCACAAAATCTTGAAGTAAAGAACTCAATTAAACACAAAAATCCATGATCAAACCATGCCTAAGGTACCCCCAAAGGCTTACAAGAAATCTCTGCAGTCAAGGAAGGTAAAGTGATTTTAAATTTTTTATCTCCTTATCAGATGAAGGCTCTTCTGAATATGAGATTGCAAATGCCACTAAACTATCAACCAAAAATGGAGATCTTGTGTGATTTCTAAAGACTTTCAATGCAAGATTGCAACAAGAACAATAAAAATTATTTGTAGGCATTTAAAAATGATAACAGACACCATATTGCCCAAAGAAAACATAGATTTAATTCAAAACTTGTTAGATTCAACAGCAGGGGAGAGTTACATGAACAATCTTAGAGCTGTGTGATGGCTATACACTTGTAACCAACTCACATACATGAATTTCCAACACATGAGACATTAACCTGGTTCTTTGGTGGATTTCTCAGAAAATGAGCTTTCTCTCATAATTTTCTCATGATTTTCAACTCCCAACCCCCTTTATAATTTCTCCAAAATTCATTATATACCTCATGCCATATTGGAGCCTTCTTTCCCAAGCAAAGAATATGCCATGGGATCAAGTTTGTTACAACAATTCTTCATGATTTAATGAAAATGACATCAAACAGATAAACACTTGCATGTTGCCATGTGTGCCCAAAAGACTAAATTATTACAAATATTTGGATAATTATCCATCATGGAGGCACGTTTTTCATCATTGAGGCATGCAAAACCCTTTTCTCTCATCACTTCACCTTTTAAAACTACCTCTGCAATTTTTGATTTTGTCATTTCACGTGTTTGGTTGGGCTGAGTAAAAATTTATTTTAAAAACACCTCAAATCAAATAATTAAGCCATGAAAGTGATGCCAATGATCCTAAAAGGCCAAGATTACACAAAATCACTTTAAATTTGATGAATTTTGATGCAAAATTCATGATTCCAAGCTTCTTGGAGAAAAATGGTAGCCAAAAAATGAAAAAGCAAAGCAACGGTCGATCTTATCCATCTATGTCCTTTAATCTGGGCCGTCCACGTGTCAAAAACAATTGGGACTGAAATTGGGATCATTTTTGACTTTTCCACATTTTTTGGAAAAATGGAAATTTTTGACTTTTTCCCCTACCCCTCTGCCTTTGAATTTTGGAGCTGACACATGGCACATGGTCGGTCCCATTGAAATCGCGCTTCAATTCTACGCATTTTGACCTTTTTGGAAATTGGGAAAATTTTCACCCTTTTGCCCCCGCCGGCCCACACCTCCGATTTCTCCCTTGCCACGTGTCCATCTCCTATTCACTATTTTACCGGTGCTTAAATTTTTTATTTTGAACTCTTTTGTGAAAAAGTGAAAAATTTCACTTCTACCTCCGCTGGCATGGCAACCCATCTTGTCCTCTTGCACACATCCATCTTTCATTTCCTAAGGACCCACGGGTTTAATCTTCATTTTACTACCTTTAATCCAAGGGAAAATTTTGCACTTTGTCTCCACGGGCCTGCACCTCTAAAACTATCCCGCCACGTGGCGCTCTTCTATTGACTGTGAATCCAATTCTTCTTTCCTTCATTCAAACCTCCATTACAAATTTTTGAAAATTCACAAACTTCATGTTGACCCGCAGCCCCCTTTAACCCTTAAAATGTTACACGTGTCCACTCGTTATTGGCCAACGGATTTCAAGCCAAAAATTTTACTTTAACCTTTTTATGAAATAAGTGAAAAATCTCATTTTCCCTCTCCTGGCCCGCCAAGCCACTGGTCACCGGCCGCCACGTGTCCTCCTCTAATTGGAGCGGGGGCAAAATTGGTTTTTAAACTTTATAAAATTAGAGCCAAAAAATTCCAAGTACCCCCACTAGCCACATCCTCTTAGCCAATGAAAACATGCCACGTAGGCAATTTGGAAAAAATGGGGCCTTGGGCTCGAAAATGCCCCATTTGCTTGAAAAGGCAAAAAATGAAAAGTTAGAGCGCCTCCCCACCTTTCCTCAGCCAATGCAAACCCGCCACGTTGCCAATACCTTCTGAGGGAAAATTTGATGGGAAATGGATGCCCGTCTCCGACCATCAAAACAAAAAAATTCCAGAAGCCCTAGAATTGAATTTTTTTTTCCAAGGATGCCGATTTTTAATTTTGAATCAATCAAGCATGATTTTACATCATTTTCGACCTCGGGATAGGATTTTTAAATACAAACAAGTATGAATTGATCAAATTCTTTTTTTTCATGATCTAGCAAAGGGAAGAAAAACACATCCCACAAATTTGGAAGAAGTAGGGCACAAAAAGGGAAATTTTGAATATTCCTTCAAATTATCTCAAAACAACAAGTTTGTCGAATTTTAAAGCATTCAACCGAGTGTAAGAATTTCAGACCATCAATTCAAAGGGTAAAACAATTTTGAGCAAATATAGATTTGAAAAAATTAGGGCAACATGGTTCAAGCTCAAAATGGCACCAACATCAACTCTTGCTTGGGGATGGGCACTCCCGAAAGTAAGTACCACAAAGAAAAAACATAAACCAAGTGCCAAAATATCCATTGGGCAAAGGATTCACAAGCCAAAATGACCAAAAATAGCTAAGAACTCCGACAAAATGGGCTACCACACAACAAGGTAAACCACAAAACAAAGTAAAAAACCAAACACTATATAGTGTACAAGTTTGTGCATACCTCAAATTTGGAGATTAATCCAATAAATTTTTCAAATGTCTGCCATTAATAGGAAGCTCCAGTAATTCCCCATCTAATTCTTTGAGAAAAAAGTTATGCTCACCAATTCACAAAACATCAAAAACAAAGCAAAAAAAAAAAAACACTATATAGTGTACGAGTTTGTGCATACCTCAAATTTTGAGATTAATCCAATAAATGTTTTAAATGTCTACCATTAACAGCAGCTCCAGCAATTCCCCATCTATTTCTTTGATAAAAAGGTATTCTCACCAATTCGATATCAATGGAGTAAGGGACCATCCATAATGCATCAAATTTTCCATGCTTGCCCTTGTCTTAATGCCTACTATCCCAACATGACCAGATCTCAGACATTGAAGGCTCTAGGAGTGACCTTCTTGTCAAACAATCTCTTCAATTTTTTTAAAATCGACATGCCTTTGATGGGATGCTCTTCTCTCCACATCAAGCTCAATAATTTGATTGATCCTTGATTCATATGGGCCAAGCTCTTGATCTTCCAACTGTTGGGAAAACTGAAATGAAGATAATTTTAGGTGCAAGGGCAAAAATCCTGAGTTGCATACAACAATTAAAATGGGATTTTACCAATATCTCTTTTAGGAGTTATCCTATCTCGCCAAACTGCAAATTTCAATTGTTCACCCCATTTCTTCTTGTTTTTCTCCAAGGTTCTCCTAATGATCTTCAACAAATTCTTATTGTTGGAGTCGGCATGTCCATTACCTTGGGGTTATAGTTTTAAGAATAAGTCAAATTAATTCCATATTCATTACACATTGTCATTAAATGTTTGGCTCTAAAGCACTTGCATTTTCAGCTACAATCTTGATTGGGACTCCAAATCTGCATATGATTTGATTCAACAAGAAGTTCGTAACTATTTGGTGTATTGCCTTCTTGGTGGGGATTGGCTCTACCCACTTTGTAAAATAACCAGTGGCTACAAGGATCCATTTGTGGCCAACACTAGAAGGGTCTGAAATCTCACCAATGAAGTCCATTCCCCATTACTTGAAAGGAGCTTCAATTGATACAAGATGCAAAGGAAGGGAGCCTAAAGCTTTAAGTTTTCCATAGAAATGTTGGCAAATATCACATTTTCTAACCAACTGGGTTGCATATTTTAAGAGAGTAGGCCACTAATAACCAGCTCTCAATATTGTGTGCATTATTACTCTTCCAACAAAGTGTCCTCCACAAAATCCCCCATGGAAATCAGCAACTATCTTGGGAGCTTCATCTTCAGTTATGCATTTCAAGAGGACACCCTCAGGGTTCTTCCAAGCCAGCCCAAGGTCTGTGATGATATACTTTTGAGAAGCCAACTTGAGGGCTCTTTTCTAATTTTTATTTAAGTGACTAGGGCAGCATAGGTGTCTGAGGTAGAAGATCACATCTTTGTACCACTCAAAACTTACCAACTTTTCAAGCACATCTACCCTTTCTTCCTCTAGCTGATTCACTTCCACATTCTATAAGTTGCTCTCAGCCATGAGTTTAGCAAGATCCAAACCTCTTACCAAATTTTTGGTTTGGATGTCCATATCATACTCCTATAGTTTGTTCACCCATCTACATCTTTTTCTTAAGACCTCCATCTCTGATAAGATGTCTTTCACCATGGTGTGGGGAACATAAGCAACAACTTTTGAACTCAATATATAAGGCCTGAAAACTTTTGTTGCTTTCACCAAGGAAAATGCTTGTTTTTCCATGATTGTATACTTTAGCTCAGCTACTTGTAAATCCTTACTAAAGAAGGAAATCGGAAACTCAACCACATTCTCATCCTTTTGCAGCAAAATAGAAGCAATGGTATACTCAGAGGTAAAGGAAAATATTTGGAAAGGCCTCTTAGAGTTTGGGGCTGCTAAAACAGGTGCATGTTTAATTGCATCCTTAATTCCTTCAAAATATTGAATGACATCCTCCTCCCACCTGATACATTGGTCCTTCTTTAGCATGCTTGTGATTGGAAGAGTCAAATCAACAAAGTTGGAAACAAACCTTCTAAAGTGGAAAAGATTGTATGCCTTTCTTGGTTCTTGGGATAGGTACTTTGCTGATTACTTCCACTCTCTCAGGGTCTATCATAACACCATATTTTGACACAATGTGACCAAGAAAATTGGCCTTTTCCATGCCAAAATGACACTTATTTAGATTAAGAGAAATGTCATACTCCCTACATCTGATCAGCATCTTCTCCAAGTGCTACAAATGATCACCTCTCTTCCTTGAAAACATAGTCACATGATCCTGTAAACCGCAATAAAGTCATTGATGTAACCATAAAAATCAACATCCATTGCTATTTGAAAAGTGGCACCAACATTCATAAAACAAAAGGGCATCTTAACAAAAACATACATTCCCAAGGAGTAGTGAATATTGTCTTAAGTATTTCCGATTCTTTGACTACCACTTGATTGTATCCCGGAGAAACCATCCAATGTAGAAAACAACTCGGACCTTGTCACAAGATGCAACATATTTTCCATATTTGGCAAGGGATAGTTTTCCTTCATGGATGTTTTGTTTAGATTTCTAAAATCCACACAAATTTTGATGTCTACATTCTTCTTTCTGACTAGCACAAGGTTTACAACCCAAGATGAATACCTTGTGGGATGAATAATACTTCCATCTCTCAACTTCTTTAACTCCTCATGCTTTTTCATGGAGAAAAGTGGATTAATTAGCATTTACCTCTATCTGAATGGCTTAGTCTTGTCCTCAAGAGGGATCTCATGCTGAAATAAATCTTCTCTAAATGCCTTCAACTTTGAATAGGACCATGCAAGACAGTCATGATATTTTTTCAACAATTAAAGATAGGACTACTTTTCCTCTTTGTTTAGATTCTGCCCCCAACAAAAATTTTCTTGGTTTATCCTTTGTTCCAAATTCATGCTTTTCCACATACCTTGAGGTAGATATGTTTCTATTTATGATGCAATCACCATTCTTAAAAATTTACTCAATTGCAACAAAGACCTCTAGAAATGGTGTTTGTTTTTAATTGGATGATATATTTTCCAAACAAAGTCTCTCATCCTTTAGTCATAAACACCATTGGTTCCCAATCAATACTATAATTTGCAAACTCACCTTTTTTTTGCAAGAACTTTAGCACTTGAGAATCATCATCAAACACTTGCAAAATTCTTGATGTTATCGGGGACATCGGCCTAGTCAACACTTCAACATTGTAATCACAATAAGGTGAAACGGTGCAAACTCCAAATATAGAACCCAACACTACAATCTTGTCAGTAGTAGCATTCAAAATTTTGTTATGGTGCATGATATTGAAGGAATCAAACATCTCAATTAAATCCCAAACTACATGCTTGTACTATTTCATACGCTGATTTTTAGTAGCATATAGTTTTCTTATTTTTTTGACAACCAACTCTAATCCTCCCTTTGTAATGATGTCCCTGACACCATGCTTCCATGCAATCCTTAGACCCAACAACAAGGCTTCATACTCAGCAATGTTGTTAGTACATTTGAAATTAATCTTAAAGGAAAAAACAAATTCTTCTAAGCTAGGAGAAATCGAGTTACACTACCACCATTTCTAAATTTGGAGTAAGATCCATCAAATAGCAAGGTAAAAGGAGAACATACCTTATCAAGGCACTTTGAATGATCCATTTTCTTTTCTTTTCCATCAGCAAAACCAAAGAAATTCTCTACATCTACATCAATAAACAACACTTCATAGGAAGCATTGATGGGATCTTTAGTTAGGTGCAACATCTTCTTCTCACCATAAAGTTTAACAAGGCTGGCCTAAATTGGAATGGTGGCAAAAACATGTCCCTCTAAACCCTACCACCAACACTTGTAGCCCATTTTCTTGAAAAAAATACCCCATTTGGTAGGGAAGTCAACAATTACAACATCAAGTTTCAAATTCTTTCTCAGACAGACTGCAAGTTGTACTACCAAACCCTTCACACAATCCACCACTAGCACTTCCCTTGAATCCATGGAAGTACACTTCCCATAGGTAGCTGTCACTTTGATATCCAACTCTTTCATGACTTCTAGAGGCATGACATTACATGATGCACCAGAATCAAACATACAATTGTGAAGTAGCCTATCCTTATGAGCAAACTTATGAAGAATGGATAAAAATTCAATTGGGAATCAACCAAAGATGTCCCCAAATATAACTCAGGTGTCTCTCCAAGATTTTCTATTGCTGGGGGTGTTTCAAGGTCAACAATGATCTGAGGTGGAGTTTCAACAATATTTACATTTCTGCCTGGAGTAACCTTCTCTTCTTTCAATCCCAAGTACTCAAATGCTCTCTTCTTATGCTCAGGAATTCTAAGCAACTCAATGATTAGAACACTCACTTTAATTTGGCTCAATACTTGGGCTATGTCATAGGGGACACTCTTTGGAAAAACAACATTGGAAGGGAGACAAGAAGATTCATTAGATGGCAGTGGATTCTTGGCAGCTTGGGCATGAGGAGGACTGTAATTTTTGTTTGGGACAGTAGAAATTTTGACAGGTGCTTCTCTCCTAGGAGCTTCTTTTGGAATGCTTGTGAGCAAGGGTGTTTTAGGTTTGGCTTGAGGCCCAACTCCCTTAACAACTTTGCTTCTAGTGTTATAGTCTTTCTCTTGAGCTACAACAACATTCATCAACAATTGTTTATCTTCCTCCAAAGGGATACCACCACCACACTTCTTAATCATCAAATCTCTTAAGTTTTCAAAGTCATTGTTAGGAATTTCAAAACCTGCACTACATCAACTTCAAGAGCATGAGGAGGGAGAAATACTTGTACCCGTTTGATGCAATCCCAAAAGGTAGCAGTAGTCCTATCACTTATTACTTCTATTGATGTTGTTGTTCCTTGTGAGCTTGAAGAACATCCCATCATGAAAATATCATCATCAGTTCATCCTCATTATCAACTTCATCAACTTGTTGGTCCACTTCCAAGATCCAAGAGGCCCTTTACCTACTACTTTCACATGCTATCACATGCTTGGGGTTGTCTATTTCCAGATCCAAGAGGCCCTTTACCTTTGTCATCAAACCTCTGCTCATTCCTATGGTGATTTCCAAATCTATCTTGTGCCTCCTACCTCGGCGACCTTGTGAGGTCTGCCCAATCCCATTCTCGCTCTTGCCAACTTGTATGAGATTTCTTTGACAGCCCCCGCCAAAGTTATCACACCACCTTTGCTAGCTTGAGTTTTTTCAAGGTTTATCAATTTTACACCATATCTCTTGAGAGGTTTCCCAACAGCCTTGATATTGTTTTCAATTTGAAGTGTCATGGTGAAAGCTTGTCTTAGATTGGTTGGGTTCTTGTCTCTTAGGTAGTAGGATTCCTTCTTATCAAATGCATCTACATATTTGATTAAACAAGATTCATCACAAGGCCTCAAACCAACAAGAAGTCTTCTCAAAGTTTTGTTAAACCTTGTGTTGAAGTCATGGACTGATTCATTAGGGTTCTTCTTGATATTATCAAACTCAGATAAAAGAAATCTAGGATCAATCTTATCACCATATTGCAACCTAAATGCATTTTTCATTTCAGTCCATGAATCAATAGAATTATCAAGTAAATCCTTGTACCAATCCCTAGCATCCTCCTCTAGTGTATGAATAAACAATTTGAAATACACATCCTCAAACTCTATCTCAAAATCTTCCATCATATTATCAAAAATTTTGAGATGTTGATCACCAATAATAGCATTATTACCCTAGAATTTTGGCAACCTATTTCTAACATCTTGTGGGACAGCATTTGGGTAACCATCTATTCCTCTAAAATTTATAGGACCAAAGGTGTTAACAACAAATAGAGGTCTAGATTGAGCCATATTGTTTGGTGGGGGTGATCTTGGAGGTGAAAAAGATGATGAGGAGTGAGAGGTCTTTGGGAAATGGGAATGAAAGCTTCAAGATAGATTTCTCTTAAGGGCTCTCCTTATTGATGATCTCTAGCAAATTTAGAAAATATAGGAGCAAATTTGGGAACAATCCTTTCAAATGCATAAGAAGGTCCCTCACCTGATGGGGATTTCAAATCAGCAATAGGATTGTTTGAATCGGATGCACTTGAAGAAGAATTGTAGTCCTCAATAACAGTGCTCACTTTCAAACTCAATAATAGGGATCTCCTTTCTTGTAGCCTAGTCTCCAACAACCTTCAACACTTTTCTTCCCTCTAGCTCTGAGCTTCTTGAATATGCAAAAACTTCTTCACATAGTCCTTGATGAAGAGAGATATTTTTCCTTCCAATTTTGCAGGATTAGCAACACAAAAGTAAATGACAGAAAGGTAAAACAACTGGTATTTTCAAGATCAAATCAGCATGGAGTCGCCACTAAGGAATTTCACCTTAGTTGTGTAAGAATGCACTAAAATAATTTGTCAAATGTTTTCTAGCACTGAAAACTTTTGCAAAGCCTTATAAATCAGACCTTCTTCTTCTTAAATCAATCAATCGCAATGCACCCAAATCATATGAACTACTAGGAAATGAAAAAAGGCAAACAAAACTTCAAACCCTTGTTTAAAACTTGCAAATCTGAAGCATAGAATGATATTTTAACAATGTAGCAGCTCAAATAATTGAATACACAAATGCTCAAACTCTTCAAACACTTCAAAAACACAAAGAAATTCCAAGAAGTTCCCTGGAAACGGTGCCACTTGTGTTGGTATCAAAATTTGTTCTCCTTCTCAGTCTAAGTAGCACCATAGATATGTCATGGAGCTTAAAGATAGATTATACCATGTTGTATGTCGTTGGTAGCCGAGGATATGGTCTAGCTAGCACTCAGGTTTGTGGAGAAATGGATAGCACTCCAATAGGACTTGATCTTGTCCTAGTTGTTTTAGGTTGTGCCTTGCAACCAAGGTAAGAGGACCTATTTTGTAACCTTGTAATGGTGAAGGAGGTGAAGATGTCCTTCTCTTTGCTTGGAATTATATGATGGAGACCTTGATGAAAACATGATCAACACCCCAGATCTGAACTCTCACAAGTTGTCACTTCTCAAAACATGGGTATGTTCTCAAAACAAGGAAAAGGTTACTAGAGACATTGGAAATCCTGATCTGTTATGCATACTTTTGCAAATGGATTTTGATCTTCTGAGGTATACAAATGCAAATCAGGGATAGTACATGATAGGATCTTTGTTGTTAGATGATTTTTTGGTGGGGGATTGACAAGACAAACTGGGATAGATCAAATCTTTGACAATCTATACAATACTTGAACAACTATCAGATGAAATGCCTAAAATAATCAGGATGTTCTTTCAACTAGAAGAGGCACAAATGGAAGCCCAAGTTGCACTCTTCACACAATATTTGAGAACTCACCACAAAATCTTGAAGTAAAGAACTCAATTAAACACAAAAATCCATGATCAAACCACACCTAAGGTACCCTTAAAGGGTTACACGAAATATGTGCATCAAGGAAGGTAGGGTCATTTTAAATTTTTTTATCTCCTTTTCAAACGAAGGTTCTTCTGAATATGAGATTGCAAATGCCACTAAACTATCAGCCAAAACTTGATGTCGTGTGTGATTTCTCGAAGAATTTCAATGCAAGATTGCAACAAGAACAATAAAATTTATTTGCAGGCATTTAAAAATGATAACAAACACCATATTACCCAAAGAAAACATAGATTTAATTCAAAACTTGTTAGATTCAACAACAGGGGAGAGTTATATGAACAATATCATAACTGTGTGATGGCTATACACTTGTAACCAACTCACATAAATGAATTTCCAACACATGAGACATTAACCTGGTTCTTTGGTGGATTTATAAGAAAATGAGCTTTCTCTCAAAATTTTCTCGTGATTTTCAACTCCCAACCTCCTTTACAATTTCTCCAAAATGCATTATATACCTCATGCGACATTAGAGCCTTCTTTCCCAAGAAAAGAATATGACATGGGATCAAGTTTGATCCAATGAAAATTACATGAAACAGAAAAACACTTGCATGTTGCTAGGTGTGCCCAAAAGACTAAATTATTACAAATATTTGGATCATTATCCATCCTAGAGGCACATTTTTCATAATTGAGGCATGCAAACACCCTTCTTGTCATCATTTTACCTTTTAAAACTACCTCTTCAATTTTTTATTTTTTCATTTGACATTTTTGCTCGGGCTGAGTTAAAATTTGTTACAAAAACACCTCAAATCAAAGAATTATGCCAATGATCCTGGAAGGCCAAGACGACACAAAATCACTTTAAATTTGATGAATTTTGATGTGAAATTCATGATTCCAAGCTTCTTAGAGGAAAAATGATAGCTAAAAAATGAAAATACACAACAACCGTCGATCTTATCCATCTTTGTCCTATTTGGGCCCTCCACGTGTCAAAAAAAAATTGGCACCGAAATTGGGATTGTTTTTTACTTTTCCACATTTTTTGGAAAAATGGAAAATTTTGAATTTTTCCCCTGCCCCTCCACCTTTGAATTTTGTAGCTGACACGTGGCACATGGTGGGTCCCATTGAAATCGCACTTCAATTCTATGCATTTTGACCTTTTTTGAAATTGGGAAAATTTTCACTCTTTTTCCCTATGGACCCACACCTCTGATTTCTTTATTGCCATGTGTCTGTCTCCTATTTGCTAGCATGCCAACAGTTAAAATTTTGATTTTTAACTCTTTTGTGAAAAAGGGAAAAAAATCCCTTCTACCTCAGTCAGCCCGCCAACCCAACTTATCCTCTACCACGCGTCCATATTTCATTTGCTTAGGATTCGCGGGCTTAATCTTCATTTTAATCCCTTTAAGCCAAGGGAAAAGTTTCCACTTTGTCTCCACAAGCCCCCGCCTTTGAAACTATCCCCGCCACATGGCACTCTTCTATTTGCTGTGGATCCAAGTCTTCCTTTCTTCCTTCAAACCTCCGTTATAAATTTTTGAAAATTCACAAACTTCAACATTAACCCATGCCCCCCTTTGATCCTTAAAATGTTACACATGTCAACTCATTATTGGCCATGGGATTTTGGGCCAAAAATTCTAATTTAACCTTTTTGTGAAAAAAGAAAATCCACTTTTCCGTCCGCCGACCTGCTCTGTGCCGCTATGTTACCACGTGTCCTGCTCCGATTAGAGCAGGGAGAATTTGGTTTTGAAACTTTATAAAATTAGAGCCAAAAAATCTAAATTCCCCACAACCCACATCCCCAAATGAAAACATGCCATGTAGGCAATTTGGAAAAAATGGGGCCTTGGGCCTGAAAATGCCCCATTTGCTTGGAAAAGCAAAAATGAAAAGTTAGAGCACCTCCCCACCTTTCCTCAACCAATGCAAACCCGCCACATTTCCAATATCTTTTGAGGAAAAAATTGACGGGTAAAGGACACTGTTTGATCAAGTCAAAACGTAAAAAATTTCAGGGAAGCCCTAGAATTGAATTTTTTTTCCAAGGATGGCAGATTTTTTATTTTGAATCAACTAAAGCATGATTTTACAACATTTTCGACCTTGGGATTGGATTTTCAAATACAAACAAGTATGAATTGATCAAATTTGATTTTTTCATGATCTGGAAAAGGGAAAAAACAACACACCCACAAATTTAGAGGAACTAGGGCACAAAAAAGGGAAAACTTGGAATATTCCTTCAAATTAGGGAAAAACAACAAGTTTGTGAAAATTTTAAAGCATTCAACTAGAGGGTAAGAATTTCAGACCATCAATTCAAAGGGTAAAACGTTTTTGAGCAAATATAGATTTGGAAAAATTAGGGCAACATGGTGCAAGCTCAAAAATGGCACCAACATACATCATTTATTTCATTCCTTTTCTTACTTAAATTGACTTAGAATATAGATCTAAAATTAATATTTTAGTTATTCATTTTAGTGAACCCGTCATTTCAAATATCTTGTCGTATGATACAATAAAACCCTAATGGATAAATTAAACAATATCATCTAGATATCCAACAATATGTCCCTACTCATTTTGAGAATTATCCTATAGGAATTAGTATTGTTGAGAATCTAATAACATTTAATAATTGTACATGATGTTATATAGCTACTTGTGATCCTCCTTTCGATATTTCATTAGAAACTTTAGATTATTCTCTTATTGATTAATCTCTTGGTATTGATAATATCTCACCTGTGCATATTGATTCCTCTTTTACTCGAACATTGATATAGTTCCTTCTATTCATTCTCCCATTTTTGACATTTCTTCTCTGGATTCATCTCCTACTAGTTTGCATTTTCCTTAAAATTATATTGATAATCCTATTGATAATGTTCTTAGCGAAATTCTCAATTCTCGAGTCTTTATCTAATCTTTGGTGTGGTGGATGATAGTTATGGTTCCCTTATTTCTATACCATTGAGTGTGAATCTCCTACTCCATTAATTCCTTCTCCTGAGATCACATCTACCACTATGTATGACTCAAATCCATCTATCGCTTCTTCTCCTCCTAATGCTTCATATGCTATTGTCATATCATTTACATCTCCTAGTCCATCCTAACCTATAGATGTGTCTTCATTGGTAATCTCATATATTAAGGATGTTTATGATTCTATTCCTACCATATCTATGGGTATTCTATCTATTTAACCTAATTTGGATTCCTTGACACCTAATCCAATTGTGCGTTTAGAATCGAAATCTCCCTTCTCACCTCTTGATATTCCTATGATTACCCACAATGGTCAATTATAACCGCTTAATATATTAGTTCCATATTCCACCATTCATTCACAACATATCATATCTCTCATTCATGTCGTAGGTCAGTTACAATATCATATTAACTCCCTCACTTTAGAAAGAACGGATCACTATGATTCTATTAAAAATAATTCGTTAAATGGTAACCTTGTTCCTAAGAAGATTAATAACTTTGCATTTCCTCTAGATTTTATCATGCCTTTTGTAACATGATTTGATTATAGTGGTGACCCTCTTGCTCATCTTCTACATTACCTCATGCTTATTTCTTCTCATTATAATGATAGATTGATACTTAAGGTCTATCGATATAGTCTAATTGATGAGTCATTACAATCATATACTCATCTCCCCTTTAGACCCATTAGTACTTTCTATGACATATGGAGGATGCTTTCCTCCATCGCTTCATCATCAATAATGTCCCTAGAGTAACTCATGATTGCATACATACTTTACATCAGGGCTCCTTTGAACCCATCAAGGATTATATCTTATGATTCAATGCTTGTATGCATCGATTAGTATTCTAACCTATAGACCACGAGAAACAATTCTTTTGTCATGGCATAACTCCTCCATGCAACTAGTGATTAGAATATGATACATGCGAGTCATTCATTCTTCTATATTATAAATTCATTGACCTAGAACTCATTCTTCTATCATCACACATCTTAGATCCTCAACACATCTCTACTACTATTGCCTTATCTATTTCTCCGCCAATTACCTACGGTTGAGCATCTAACACAATCTCCACCTTTTCCTCACAAGAAAAGAAAACAAGCTCAACCCACTCCTACATAAAAACATACTCTTTTTCCAACTCCACGACAAGATAATCGTCGTACCACTCCACCTAGGTCACAGGAGCCTTTACATTTTCTTACCATGCTTGACCACATTATGTTTTGCATGTTTTACTTACTGAGTGATTAATTCACCTACCCTCTAACTAGCATCATTCACAAAATGGATTACAATGTCAAGATGACCAGCCTTGTTGTAGTTATCATCACATAAATTGCCATAGGGATAATGAATGTCTTTCCCTTCATGATATATTTAAAAAATTGAGGATAATGACATCATCTCCTTTGCCTCTCACCCATGTGAGCAATCCATTTCTCCTCTTCCTCTTCAGAGATTTTCTACTACCAATGAGTCATCTCCTACATACCATGTTCAAGCTATGGTACGTACAACATAGTTTGTTACTCATACAAATTCTCCACTACATGTATACACCACTACATCATTGCATCCATTAATTTAACTTCATCCATATCATGTATCCAATTCATGTTATCCACTACATCACACTACTCATTTGCATTGGTTTTGACAATACTCCACTCTTGTACATCCCACCACAGCTCCATATGACATTTAGTTTAGTTCATACACTCATGTTACTTCCTTCCCACATGCTTACACTACTTCATGCTAGATTTCTCTTTGGTAGGTGATTTCTATCACCTTACCCGTCGATGATGAACATGTGTTCTTATGGTTCTTGTTGACAATTTTTTCACTTGTGTAAAACTACTAACTCAAAACTTTGTTACAATGGATAGCATTCGTGAAGTATATCTAAGCTAGTCGATGTTCTTTTAGATAATATTATGACTATTGAATTAATTAATGATTACATAAAATATACAACTATGTGTGCTATTACAAAACATAACAGATCACATAGCCTCGAATTTCATACTATCTTCAAAAAAAAGAACACAAAGCCCCGAAGGACAGGTTGTGTTTTCTTGATGAAGACAATGAATTGAAGATTAGATGAAGTGTAAGGTTTTGGAGCAGTAATCATGACTACATATCAAAAAAATTATATTTCACTACTAGATGTTACAGTATTATTTAATGTTCTTTCCTTCATGATTAAGACATTCAATTATATTATTGGGTTGTTTAGTTCATCATATAATCCATATCAGAAAATATAAATGCAAAAATAAATATACAACTCAATTTGTCAATTTAATATTTTATTCATAAGGAATCTCAACATATTCCAACGCAAGCCGTGGGATGTAACTAGAAAATAAAGTATAGCTACTGAAATAAGAGGGACATATTCGTGAAAGAGAAAATAAAGGAGTATGAGTGAACCCATCATATCCTTAGAGGTTTCTCTTTCGGTTGATACATCCTCATCTTCATCTTTGTTCCCTCTTCATTTTCATTGTTGAAAGCACCGTAATCGAAAACAGAAAAGAGAAAATCACCGATTCTAAGCTCGGGGTTAATCCATATTCCTATACTATCCTAATTCATGCACATGGATATCTTAATAATAGGAGATATAGATTACTTGAAGAATCAAACTTCATACATGATTTACTCACTTAGAAAGAAGGAGAGAGAAGAAAAGAAAAACCATGGACATAAGAGAGGCCAAAAGCCTAAATATTTTCTAACTATTTTCTCAAGTGTGCAGGTACAGGTTGTAGCCAAGAAGAAATAAATCATATCTTACAGTCCTCACTATAGATAAAGAATGCAGAGTTCAAAGGCTTCCATCCTATGGTACATGAAGCAGATAAGTGACAAGTACATACTGGTATGAAGGAAGAATGCAACTCAAAGTTCAACAACTATTTTAGAAATAGAAGAAGTTGCATTACGAATATATAGAGACTTAGCAGAGAAAAGTACATGTTGCATTACAAATAGAAAAAGAAGATTCAAAATTTAAAGGCTGAAGTTAACTAGAGAGAGAAGATTACACCAGAAACAAAATGAGAAAGAAGTCTGAGAAAATTTTGACAGGGCTTCGCCATGTAAAATGGACATTTACATCTTTCCATCATGTTGTTTTTAACTAATACATGTTTTAAAAGTTGTATGTAAATCAAATAAGTGATACAAAAAATCAGAAAAGTATGCCGTGATGAAGATACTAGTTATTACGTTTCACTTCCAATGTAAAATAAGCTTCAACATAAAAAGTGATACATTTTGTATTCTGAATCAGAAAGTACATCTATTATAGCTGAAATAGAAATTAAAAAAGGAAATCTAGTAAAAATATTATAGGGATTCACCATTAAAAATGAACATTTTAAATTTTCCAAAGCATGTATATCAAAGATGTAATAAAAGGAAATGCAATATTTAAACATAAAAGGAATGGACTGCACTTTCAGTCATCAAATTGAAGTACTTTGAAGCATTCATTATAGCATAACAAGTGGATAAAGTGGAGTTTCAAGATAATCTTACAAAATTGTAGTTTTCATAATGAAGCAAATATGATAGCATAGAAATGTTACATTATTAATGATGTATAGCCATTTAAACAAAGTAATACCCAAATATAACATGGAGGGCTGAAAAGTGAATAATCAAGTACAATGAAAATTGCAACACTTCAATAGAATAATATGCATCGGATTCATGAAGTCATAAGTGAAAGGGAATTTTCTGTACTAAAGTTATATCATACTCAAGACATTCAAGGGCCAATTTTAGATATCTTTAGAAGCTGATAATAGAGGAATTGCAGAAGTTAGCATGCAATTGACTTTTCAAATTGAAGAGGTAATTTGAAGATTGCGAGAGAAGGGAAAGTTAAACAACTATCAAGTAAAAGTTATCTTCCAATTATGAAGGACAAGTAGAAGAAAATTTTATATTAGAAAAAATCTCCAGAATAGAGAAATTGCAGCGTAAGATCTGTTAGTTGCTTAAAGAAAGCATGAGGTTGCAGAACTACAAAAGTTAGCATGTAAATTGGAACTCCTAGCCATGAACAAAAATGGTGGAAATGAAATATGTAAAGTCCAGTTTTAGCTCAAGAAGGTGGACCTGAAAATGAGAAATTATAGAAATAGAAAACAAATATCCACATTTCTTCATTTCAGAATATTAGAAGTTAGATTAGCATTGAAAACCAGCAGAGATTACAAATTTCAAACACAAGATTCAAACTCAGTGATTACATGATCGAATCAATTCAAGTATTACAAAACTATAAAAGAAAATGTGCGAGGTAGAATTTCAACTTTTCTAGAAGCCATTTTAATCCTCAACAGAGATTGCAGAATCGAGAAAGAATGAAGAAGTCCAAACACCCACGTCAATAATCCTTTAGGTCTAATCAATTGAGAGAAAAAGGAATAACCATTTAGTATTCATAACACAAACTCAAAAGAAGATCTTGGAATCAATAAATGCTTAAAAATCTGAGTTTCAAAATTTTCAATTATTTTATAAATTATCATTCCCATTGAAATCAATTTCAAGTTACAATATAGAGGAAAAGGTATAGATCCTGGATTTTATCGAAAAACATTAATGGGTATAACGAATCAGAGTATGAAAAAATAAATCACCAATTAAATTGGAGTTGAGAAAACCCTCAAAGGATGATCAAGTCCATGGCTAAAGAGGAGCAAACCTAGAATGAGTTTCAACTCAAAATCTCCAAGGGAACCAAGAGATCACATAGAAAATGCAAAGAAAGAATGAATTATCAGTATTTTGAAGTCAAAATGGAAATGAAAAAGAAACAGTGATACTCAGGAGGTCGAAACTTACCATCCCCTCATAAAACAATGATGATAATAACACAGTACTAAACTAGAAGTTCATGATAATGGCGGAAAACACCCACAACCATCTTTCTCAGAAGCTCTGATAGAGTGAATATAATGAAGAATATAGCTTAGATCCTTAAATTCTAATGAGGGTTTTGAAATCCAAATCCATAGGACTCAAGAGAAAAGAATCGATGTCTACAAAGAACCCTTTTGAAGAATAGTCGAGCTCGATTATTTCTCGAAGGAATTAATTAAGCTTGAAAGAATAAGATATGGTGGCCACTTTAAAGGAAAAAGCTAAGAAATTACCAAGGCACGTCCATGAAAAAAAATCAAAGAGGTCGAGCTCATTGACCCCACAAATAGAGGCTGAAAAACAAAGTCCATTCCCAGAAATACAAAGAAAGTGAAACCTACAGAATCCTCATAAAAGCTTCACAAGACACAAAGATCTTTGTGAAGAAACACCGAGCTCGAACCTAAAAAATGGTGACCGCATTGAGGAGAAGAAAAAAATTAGCTCACGATAGTTCTAAGAAAGACTCTATTAGATAGATCATGACAGGTGGTGATAAAATCCACAACTACCTTGCTCAACAAACTTGAAATAGAGGTAGAATGGAAGAACAAACTTAGAGCTCGAAGTAATCAAAATGGTGGCCATAAAACTCTAGAGAGTGAAAAAAAAATGAGGTTGACAAAGAAAAAATGATGATATAGATTCCTGAGAGAATAGAGAGCCATTTTTGTAGGGGAGACGAGTTCTAAAAACTTCAACAATGACGTCGAGCCAAATTTTACCAGGGCTTCGCCCGCAGGAGAAAAATCCAAAATGAGTGATCATTAGGGTCAAGTGATCTTTACCACATAAACTTGAGAGATGAGTTCAATGAAACTCAACCACACTCAGAGAATCAAAAATAGAGAAGGAAAAGAACCATGATCAAGGCTCAGGGATCGATCCCCAACTTTCAAATAAAACCATCATGGTTAGATGCCATTACTACACCAAAATCTAGATTAGAAACCCAAACCACGAGTCGAAGATCGATGACCTGAGATTCAATGGATCATAGATAAATGATTGGAAAATGATCAACAAAGTTCAACGCAAATCACCATGGTGACATTAACAGCTACCACATTAAATGCTAGGTTAGAAACCCTAACTCAGGGTGTGAAAAATCAATAGCCACAAATCAAAAGTACCAAGATCAATGGCCTGAATCAAGGCACCATCTTTTAAAGAAAACCATGAAGGTTACAGCTTAACTTAACCTGAGTTAGATGCCACCAAAAATCATATGGAGGGGTGATTCACCATCACAATGGGGCCAGCCCCATGTTTAAAAACCAAAATCATTGCATAATTGACTTTTAAAAAGTCTAACGATAGTCTATATCCCGTGATGATCAAGGGGGCCGACAACCATGCATATAAAAATAATCACCAAAAAGGAAAAATATAACCTTATTCAAATCAAATGCAAAAGGGGGTGGCATACCTTATAATATGCCTAAATATACAAAGGTGTCTCGAATATAACATGGTTCCCTTTTAAAACAAAGTGTCTCTCTGTATTATTTTAAAACACAATAATTTGCTAAGTCCACAAGAGTGGGCAAACCCAACGAATACAAGTTCTCACAATCACGATGGTCCCCACTAATGGGAAGGTTGGAGATGATTTAGAATGTGTTTTCCATGTGACCATAAGAAGACACAACAATTGCAAACATCATAAATAAAGATTTTGCACGTGCATCCAAAGAGGCAAGTGGATCAGAATGACACATGTCACATCAGGCACAAGAAGACAAATTTACATGAACAAGGAAGGAGACTTGCTCATTAAGCAAGATTTATTATTAGCAAATTATTCACTCATGATTTTCTTAAAAATAGAACACTCAACTATATTTTGACTATATGTAATTGAAGGCTATTAATGCCTCTTTGTATTAGTTTACTTTATTTTTGGGAAGGATGGGTGAATCAATTTTGTTATATATTGTTTGCCTTATCAAAGCAAAAAGGAGGAATTCTTAGATACATGAGTGCTGAAGAAATTTTCTACTAGTTTTTCCTTTAAATGTGAAGTATTTTATGCCTTTCCAATTATTTGCAGTCTTGTGTATGTTTCCATTAATCTTGTGAATTTGAATTCCCTTATTAATCATCTTACCCTGTTGTAAATTCAATAATTTATATATGATATTAATGTGTATGTGTAACTTATTAGTATTGTTGTGATTTTACCCCTCAATATATCAAATTGTTTTCCCTTAATTATCTTCAAAAATTGTTGGCATGTGCATCGAAATTCATTCCATATCAATTGTGCATGTACTCACCAAAGACCTTGTTATCTCTCGAAAGTGCACCCTGTAGAGAGATGGCTGCAGGTTTTCTAAGCTTGCAAAATTTGATCTCTCTCTTTCATAGATACAATGGAAACACCTTAGGTCTATGGGTATACCTATTTTGAGGTGAGTCTCCAAGATACGGCTGGTTCCTTGTTGATGTATCCTAAATTGATTATGGGGTTTAAGGGGTAAAAGATGACTGTAAAGTAATTAAAACTAAGGTGATACACCAAATTTGTATGAGGGATTTGACTGAGTATATGCACAATTGATATGTGAAGGATTTGGGGTGCATGAACCAACAGTTTCTTCAACAGAAAATTAAGGGGAAAACACTTGGAGGTATTGAGGGAGTTTATCACAACAATACTTGCTAAGCTAAATATGCACATTAATATCATGCAGAAATTACTGAATTTTACAATAGGGTAAGATGATTAATCAGGGAATTTGCATTCACAAGACTAATAGAAACATACACAAGACTACAAATAATTGGTAAGGTAGAAACTCTTCACACTCAGAAGGTAAAACTGGAAAAAATTGCTTCAAGAATCTTATATACAAAAAGTCCTTCAAAAGTTTTTTTGTGCTTTGCAAAGGCACACAATATATAGAAAAATTCACCGCTTCCTAAAATATCCTACGGCTTGTACTCACCCATGCATTCTATTTTTATCCTTTATTTAATAATAGATAAAGGAATAAAATAGAACATACAATTACAAATAGACGTTATTAGCTTTAATTACAATTGGTCAACTGAAGTTGACTAATCTATTTTTAAGAAAGAGAAGGATGAATAATTTTCTAATAATAAGATTACTTATCGTGGCAAGTCTCTTTCCATGAACATGAAACTCTATCTTCTTCTCTTTTCTGTCCTATTGTGAAGGCATACAAAAATACTCCTATGTATTGAGCAAACATAGATTATATTAATTGCAATACTTTATCTTTGATGTTGACACTTGTTTTGTCTTCTAGTGATCACATGCAAAAAAATCCTTTGCAAGAAAATAAACACTTTTGATCTCCAATACTTTAGAAAAATTATTCACCTCTAAGTGGGGACCACCTCTCGATTCATACAATTATGTTCAATCGAGTTTGGCCACTCTTGTGGAGCTAGAAAATATATATGCCATAATACTTTAGTCTCTGCCACCTTTGATAAATGCATACATGTATATATGTGTTAGTCTTTGCATTTCAAAGAATATAGTTTAAAATTTTACCTTCGGTGATCATTGCACAATATAATTGGGTTGGTTTTTGCTTTATTTGGATTTTGGACTATAGTTGGACCTTTGAAATCATTACAATGATTTAATGATGGACACATGGGCTGGCCCCTTCTACATGATGATTCAACCCTTTAATCGATTGTCGATGGCATTTAATTCAACCCAAACTAGGGTTTCCTATCCACTCACACGTATATGAGTTTTTAAACTCGTAGGGTTTTGTTCTTATATAGTGTCCATTGATCTCTGTCCTTGATGGACTTACACCATTGATCTTTGACTCCTTTGGTAGACATTCAGACCCTTTTCGAAGTTTTAAGCCCTTTGTAGACCTGCGGGAAAAATTTGGTGTTTTAAACTCTTCTGCTTTGGGCCTTAAAGGAAACATTTACTTCAATCTCCCGCTCGGAGGAATTGTGGACCTATGGGGTCCCTTTGAATTTTAAGTCTATTTGCATAAAGTCTCAAAACTTTGAGAGAGCCCACCGCTCTACCGATACTATGTGGGATCTATTTTTGAATTTTCTCTTGATATTGACTTTTTCATTGTGGAGGCGTGGGCTTGCGGGAAACTTTGGAACAATTAAATTTTTACATTTTTAAGATTTGAATACCTAAATGAACCCCGACCTCCATTTCTCCACTTCCACTGTGGTGACAACACATGTCCTTCTTAGGCCTGTTGGTGGAAGTTTTATAATTTGAAAATTTGGCAAATTGGACTAAGTTCGATCACCATTCTAACCTTACAAATTTTACCTTGATTTTGGTGATCCATTTGTGATCATCGATCTCTTTACTTATTGATTTTCAACCATTGATCTCCAAGGGATAATTTTAGGGTTTCTACCATATCATAAATGCATTTTAACCATGGTTTGCATTGATTACGGAGCTTGATCTTTGGCCTTTGATCCATGTACTTGTCATTTTCAATCGTTAATCTTTTAATTGTAGTTGAATTATACTAATTCATCTCTTGATTTTGCATTATAAGGAATAGCTCAACCCTTAGGCACATTTCATTTGGTTTTGCATTATGTGGGTGATGCCTTGAAATTTTTTCCTTCGATGCCATTATTTAGAGCATTAGAGCTCGGTATCTTTTGCGAAAATGGATTTTTGTCATTTTTGCATCTTCTCGAGCTCTTTGTGTTGCTTTATATATGATTGTTTCAAGGTTCATTTAATTGTTCGAGCTCTATAGATTCATGAGAAGAAGTATTCGATATCTCTACCATTTTCATTTTCTTAAAGCTCAGCTTTTAACATAGAGGATATTTCTGTCTCTTTTCCTTTCTATCTTGGACACCATTTTTGAATCTATGAGCTCGGTTTATTTTTCTTGAGTAATATTTGAGCTTGGATTTATAGTTATTTAGCTTTTTGAGAAGCCATATGGGGTTTCTCTCGTATCGCTGTCTCCTTTGTCTCGAGCTTCATAGATTTGTTTTTCAAAACCTTGGTTGGAATTCAAGGCAGAGTTGCATGTTTCATGTCTTCATTCTGTCAAAGCTTTCTGAGCAATATGGTTGTGAGTGTTTTCCACCATAAGTGGTTATAGGTGAGCTAATTTTCTCTTGTATGTGTACACTTTTGTTTTCTTTTCTTCTTTAAATATATCACTGAAACTCTTGGAAATATTTGTGGGTTCTATGATTTATTTCTCCCACTTGAATCCTGAGTTCAAAACTTCTCATGGGCATATGGATTTCTTGCTTCATCATTCTATTGCTTGAAAGTTTCAAATGCTCAATTATAAAGCGGTGATTTTTTTTCTATTACTCTGATTTTGACATTTTCCAAATGAAAATTTGTGCCTGAACTTCTGTATTTAGGTTTGTATTTTGTTTGTAATATTCTTCAGAAAATCTGAATCGTCTTTCATTTTATTGTTCTGAAAAACACTTCCTCTCCTGGATAGATATAGACCTATGTAAGAATGACACTTATGATGCCCTTGTAGATTTTTCTTTGTATAATAACCTTCATATATCCATTTCATGCATGATTATTTTAGGTTTTAGTAGACTTCCATTTATTCCTAATTGGGTTTGCCTGGATGATACTTTGTGGCTCTCTAAAAATGTTTGTTAAGTGCTTCAATTGTTCTGCAACCATGTAGACCTTGTGTTTTCTAAACGTACAGTTTCCTTTATTTTGCTGAGCTTATTTCAACATTGAAATTGGGCATGATTATTGTTGTTTTTCATTTGCTTAATCTTGAATAAAAGTAGATATACATGCCATTGAAGATCTCGTACTCTATTTTTGACTCATTATATCCACTAGTTGTTCTTTTTGTTGAGTCACATGAATGACTAACTATAAGAATATGTCATAATGATTGTAGTTTTCTTAAACATGCAGCACTCTGTAATACTCATGTAATTCTGACTGAAATTGAATGAGAATATGTGTTTGGTCTTTGTGTAAAATTAGTCAGCTAAAAAGAACCATTACTGTGCATATATTTATCTCTAGGATTCAAATTGCTAATGAAGTAATTGCATTTAGGTAGCTATAAAAGTATCCATTGATTGCAATTTTATCTTGATCTTACAATTTTATGTCAAAACAATGAGGCTCCATAGTTTTCATTGGTGTAATTTTGATCTGCTTCTAGTTCTTTTCCATCCTCGTGATAAATTTGTACTTTCGAAACTACTGCAACTCTTATTGTTCTTGATCTTGTACTATGAGATTTTTTTTTTTAATCTTTTATGTGCTTTCTTGAAATTACAAGCAGCTCATCTATTTTAATACTATTTTAGGGATAAGCTTGGATTCGGATGGTTGTTAAGATCTCTCATTTACTTTGTTTCTTTCACATAGATGTTTTATTTCCTTTAAGTAACATTTCGGCATGTTGGAAAATTTGAAATGTTGATTTTTCATGGAGAAGCCCTATAAAAATATTCGAATCTGGTCTTCATTCCTTTTCAACTCGTAACATTCTCTTTTAGCCAAACATCAGCTTTCAAATTCTTCTTCTTCCTTTTGTAGCAAAATAAAACATGTATTTCTATCTCCCAATCTCTCTTCTATACTATAACTTATTCCAATTCGAATGGTTACTAAAACCTTCATTTACATTCTTCCTTTTATGCATGCATTTTTGACTTGTTTATTTTTCATTAGCTATAACCTATACCTACACACTTAGGAAAATAGTTAGAAAATACTTAGGCTTTTTGGCCTCTCTTGTGTCCATGTTTTCTTGTTTTCTTTTCTCTTCATTCATTCTATTTGAGTGAATACAACATGTATGCAGATTTGATATTCAAGTAAATTACATATCGCATTATTAGAGATTCATATGCATGAATTAGGACTGTCTAGGAATATGAATTGATCCCTGAGCTCATAACTGATAGTTATCATTTTCTTCTTTTTAGGTATAGTGGATTCTCCAATGGAGATGAAGAAGAAGGTGGAAATGGAGATGTTTTCATTCAAAGGAGGAAAACGCAAGGCAATGATGGGTTTAATCATATTCATTTTCTTTCTCATTCATGCATGTCTACCTTTTATTTCAGTATTTGTACTTTACTTTTCAGTTACATCTAACGGATTGTGTGGGAAACATTTGACCTTCCTTGTGAATAAAACATTGAATTCTAAAATTGAGTTGTGTATTCCCTTCTGCATTCTAGCTTCTTTGTATGGATTGTATAATGAACTAAAAAATTCAGTAACATAATTGAAAGTCTTAATCATGAAGGAAAAAAACATTGATGAGAACTTGTTACATTTACTAATGAACCCTAATTTTCTTATATTTTTATTTCTTTTTCTACTTAAAAACTCAGCACTTCACCTACTCTATAATTTTTGTCTTCATCAAGACAACACGGTTGTCCTTTGGGGCTTTGTGTTCTTTAGTTGAGGATGGCATGAAATTGCAAACTATGTGATCTGTTGCATTTTGTGATAGCACACATAACTATAGATTTTGTTTAATCTTATAACTAATTCAGTAGTAATGAATGATATCCAACTCCCTTAGTTTAGGTATAATTCACCCATAAATTTTATCATAATGACAAAGTTTGAATTGCCCATTTTTGCATAAGTGCACAAATTGTCAACATTTCTGGAAATCCTGTGGGAAAATATTTTTGCTATCTTATAGATCGTGCCTTGTTGTTGTCCATTGGGCATGGAGTCTTAACATGTAACAAAATTTACCTTTTCCGAAAGGTCTAACCCTTCGAAAATGGAACTAAAACTAGGAAAAGATCTAGTAAACTAGATCACGTGCATGAATGCACTTATTGAATTGAAAAACAATGCAATGTGTAGAAAATGTACTTATTGAAGGGAAATCCTACTCTAACAAACATTGTAAGATATTCAATAATAGTTTTTGAGAAACATACCATTCATAGGAATGGGAAGTTCCTCTCCATTCAGCTTCGAAAGATGAAAAGTATTGTGTTCCTTGCTAGCTGAAATCATGTAAGGACTAGTCCGGAGTGTATTAAACTTCAGTTTCTTCCTGGCTTTGCACGATAAGCATCCCACTTTAACACAATATCTCCTTCATTGAAGACTCTGAATTTAGCTTTTTTGTCAAAAGTCTTCTTTGTTTGTTTCTGATTTTTCTCCATATTTAAATGAGATTGCTCTCTTAGCTCTTATAATTCCATTAACTCTACATAACAAACTCTGTAATGGTTCATTCTCAAGTAGCTCCATTTGATGCAGCAAATCCAATACTAGTAACTAAAATTAAATAGGAATTCTTGCTTCTTTTCCATACATAAGTTTGTATGGTGAATTGCCAACTGATATTTTAGGAGTCACTATCTCAGCCCAAATTATTGAATTCAACATTAGATGCCAAGATTTTTTATTATCTTTAAGTGTTCTTCTCGATGATCCTTAATAGATTATTTTTAGTACTTTCAGCTAAGCCATTACCTTGTGGGTAATAATTAGATGAATAACTCAAATAAATTCCATGTTTGACAAACCCCAATCTGTAACTTTACACCAAGGAATGCTAGATCTCAGTATCGATATGATAGTTGCCGGAACACAAAATATGTGGACTATTCCTTCATAAAATGATAGTATTAAAGCTTCATTAGCATCCTTCAAGGCTATTGCTTCAGTACATCTTGTGAAGTAATCAGTGCTTAAGATCCACTTTTTCCTTGTGATGAGGGTTGGTTTATCATTCGATAAAGTCAAGACCCCACCGCATAAAAAGGTCGATCACCTGAAATAGGTTGTAAGGGAAGTGAAGCCAAATGCTCTTTTCCAACAAAGAAAGCACATTTTTAAAACTTTCTAATCTATTCTAAATAGTATTTGAATATGCTAGGCCAATAGTAACAAGCTTTCTTAAACTTTAAGACTGTGGTAGGCGTCGAGAAGTAACCTCCTATAGGTTCTTTGTGGAATTCGATAATATTTTCTGAATTTTATCATAGTCAACACACCGCAGTTATATTCCATTTATATCTCTTTTGAACAACACATTATCAATGAAGATTTAAGGTACAACTTGTAATCTGAAATACCTTCATTTATTCTTGTCCATACCTTCCGGATAGGTCCCATGCTACAATTAGGTAATCAGATCAGCCATCCATCTTGATTCCTGAAACTCTTGAACTAACTCAGGTTGCTAATTTTCTGGTTGAACCATAATTTCTGATTTGCTAATACGCAATTTCAGCATGCTATTTTGAATCATCTGGTTTTGTAACTTGCTATTTTCCATATCAGCAATTATATGTTCACATAAACCTTTCCTTGAACCATCTTAGCAAACCAAATATCAACATCATACTCCATGACCTTCATTATCAAGTTTTCTCTTTTCTCATTCAACTCCTTATTTAGTAAGAATGCTTTCACACTTAGATGAGAAACAAGAACATGGATTTTATTGTTCAAAAGCATATACTTAAAATTCTTTAGTCCTCTGACTACTGAAAGTACTTTCTTTTCAAGGAATGTGTACCTTGTTTCATAATCATGCAAGCTTTGTCCAAAGAAAGCAATAGGCTACTCAATATTTTCATCATTGACTTGAGTTAATATAGCTGAGATTGTTTCACTCCTCCAAGTGCACAATGTAAAATCTTTATCAAAATTTGGATTTTCAAGAGTAGGAGTTTGATAGATAGCTGCTTTGATTGATTCAATTCCTTCTCTCCCTTCATCGGTCCAAGAGAAATTTTTCTCTTTCTTTAGCATAATTGTGAGTGGTTTAACCAATGCTGCAAAATCTAGAACAAATATTCTAACAAAGTTGATATTTCCAAGAAAACTCTATAATGCCTTCTTAAGATGGGGTAATGATAGCTATGATATGGCTTTGATCTTGAAAGGATCAATTGCTAAACCCTGCTTAGAAACAATATGGCCAAGTAGCTTGCCTTGATGTACTAAAAAGATAGACTTTAGAGGATTCAAAGATATTCCAAATTGCCTGCAAAACTGAAAATTTTACCTTAAATGCATTATATGTTCTTCAGAATATTTTGAAAATATAGTAACATCATCTAAATAAAAAAGGATGAATTTATTTAACAAGATGAAAAAGTCATGTCCATTGCACATTGAAATGTTGAAACGACATTTGAAAGACCGAAAGGCATTCTTTTGTAAGCATAAGTACCCCACTTGGTGGTAAAAGTTGCTTTATATATATCTTCTTCTCAAACTAAAATCTTATTATATCCACTTTAACCATCTAGAAGAGATACTATCGGAACCTAAGATTGTTCTTAGAATCTGATCCATGTTTGGGAGTGGGTAATGGTCTTTTAATGAAGCCTTATTAAGATCTCTCGAAATCTACATATAGTTTGATTTCACCATTCTTCTTCCTAAAAGGAACAAGATTGACTACCCAACTTGAATGCTTAATTAGAAATATATTACCCAATTCAATCAACTTAGATAATTCTTTCCTCATCAGAGGCTCTATTTTGGAATTTACAGCCTCTGTTTCTATCTAACAGTTCGAGAATTCAGCTATAACTCAAACGTATGTTGTGCTAAACTGGGATCAAATCCTTTCAAGTCTTGATATATCCAAGAGGAAAATCCTTAAATTATTTGCAAAGATCAATAAATGACTATTTTTTGGTGAGGAACATATCTTTCCAAGAAATAGTTTTTTCCTTCATCAATCGATATCTCTTCGTAATTATCGCTGTGGGTTGATAGTTTAGTCTTGACCTTTCTTAACTCGATTGTCGGTGTTGAAGATGTCTTCTAATGTGACCAGACCTTGAGGTAGTTTATTTTTCTTCAACCGAATAATTTGGTCACCATATACGTGTTGTAACTTATCTTGATTAATTGCTGAAAACTCAACTTCTTACTACAAAACCTGTAGATTTGATCATCACATTAAAAAACTTGCCAATTTGAATCATTATCAGGTACTGAGGGCCTGATAATTAACTTTATATGAGGCTAGATTTTGCTATTTTCAACCTATTCTAAGACTTCAAAACTAGGCCAAACTGCTGGAAGTCCATCTCGCATACTTGTTTCCAACTCTAGGAATAGACTAAATGTTAATAGAATCAAAATCTTCCATTAAGTCTCAAACTCTATGTCGATAAGAATTCATTAATGGATTCTTAAAAACATTAAAATTTCTTACTTGATTAATAACTAACTCGAGTCACCAAAAATCTATATCTGCGATACCTCTGTTTGGCCCAAAGGAGGCCATGAATTAATGCTTTATACTCAACTACATTACAAGTACATGAAAATTGGAGACTCAATGCTAACAAATATCTTTCGTTCATTGGGGAAGTGAGCATCAAACCTGATCCATGTCCCTTATTTCTCTTAGCTCCATCAAAATGAAGTCTGTTGTATATTTTCCCCTCTCCGGCGGAATCAGGGCAAACGCGGGTTTGGGAGTCGGGAGGACAGGGCGGAGAAGCACGAGCATAGAACATGTTGCGCATCCTCCCAAGCCCGATGCATATGCACAGCCACCTCCCGAACCCGACTGGAACAGATCAGAGGTGGAAACCAGAGGCGGAAAGACACGGCAAAGGGACATGTCGGGGTTTCTTCCAAACCCGACAAAGAAGAAAATATGTATGCGGGTCTCCAAATCCCGCGCCAAAGCAATCGCGAAAACCAGTCAGGCGGGCAAGCCAGGAAAGCATGACGGAAGGGCCGCAAAACCCGACACAGGGCAAACGCGGGTTCACGGGGCGGAGAAGCATGGTGGGACAAAATGTGTCGGGGGGTCTCCAAAACCCGACGCAAAAGAAATGCGGGTTTCGAGGTCGGGAAAACACGCTGGGGATGCATGGGGCAAAAGCATGTCGAGCACCCCTCTGGACCCGATGCGCATGCGGGTTCATCTTCCGCCCCGACACAAAAGAAAGCTCGGAATCACGTGGGAAGCGGGTTTCGGGACAACGCAAGCATCAAACACATGCCGGGGCTTCTTCCAAACCCGATTCGAAATACAGTCCGCCATAATGAGATGAGTTAGGTGCGGATGTGGAGGTGGTTGGAAGAAATTTCGATTTTCTCACTCCTCTTTCTCTTTTCTTATATAAAATGTAAGGAGAGGCTGTTTTAAAAGGAGTTGGACATTTTGTTTTGTGCCTCCTCCCTTCTTCTCCCTGGCAGGTGGATTTGTGGAGCAAAGGACCTTCCCATTTGAAATTGTAATGCAACCTTGCCTCTTGGCATTTTGCAGTGTTGTATCCCCCTTGGAGCAAATTAATGCATATCTGTGGATGTTTTCTCAACCCTCTACATGTTTATTTGTGTCCTTCCGATCTTCACTGTGAATCTGGCTATCTCTGCATATCTTTTTCATTACATTTTATTGGTTTGTGTTTATTGGCAAGACATATGTTCTTCATTCCTCGGTGCATCACCTCCTTAGCTTAGGTTTATTTTTATGCATTTCTCTCTCCCTGTCTCCTTGGTAGTTAGTTTAGGTTTTTGGGGTAAACCTCTCTGCATTTTATTGGTGCATCTGAACAGAGGAATAGGAGCCGGCCTTCATCCGGAGAGCTTTTCCGATTTCGCAAGGTCCCACACTTGGGAAAAGCTCCATGTTGTGCAATCGCACTGAGATTCTCAACCGATCATGTTGCAGAGTCCCAGGGGTGCTGTGATTCGACACCAATAGTTTTGGCACACCCGGTGGGACCAAGAGGTCATTCCATCAAAATTTGAAGGAGTTTTCATGAAATTTGCACTAAAAATTGTAGTTTTTTACAAATTTCAGATTTTGCACCTCCTAGCCTGAACTCCGAAATCATTTTTCAAGGGTTTATCTTGCTCAAAACAGGTCAAAATTTTAACAGTTGGTAGATCTGAGGGTAATCTTCAAAAGGGTATCTTTAGTTTTTTGAGATTTTGATTTTCAAAATTTTGGGTTTTTAGTGATTTCGGGTTTTCGGGACCCGAGAACATCAAAGCAGCAATTCGGGTTTTGGGGGATGCATTACATGGTCCTATTCCCGACAACAAAGAAAATCAGGTTTTGAGGGGTGTCGGACATGTTCCAAGTTCCGACACATAGCAATTCGGGTTTTGTGAGTTGCATCGCATGACCTGAGTTCCGATTGTGCTTTTCGGGAATCCGCAGCTGCACAACATGACATGAGTTCCGAACTGAAGATTGCATTCCTCCGGGTCTTTCAAATTTTAAATCTCGATTTCGATATTGTCAAGTTTGGTGTGTAACTTGGCAACATCCAGCCTTTTAGAGGCATTTTCAAAAACACATCTCATGACTTCACACGATCAAAGAACCCATTTCTCTCGAGTTACTGCACCCGTTCCCATCCATTTCCACCCATCTTTCTTTCCATCTCTTTCATCCTTTTCCATTCCATGAAGTTGTGCAACCATGACTTCATTTCCATCATGGAATCCACATCAACAGCAGCAATATATCACACCTCCAACATGTTTTACAAATCCTCCAAATCAGCATTTTGGTCAAGTTCAGGATCAACATGCATACCCATATGAGCAGCAATGCCAAAATCAGTTTGGCTATGGAGCTTTCCAAGAGCAAGGGTACGCATGCAATGAAGACAATGAAGAAGAAAATGCAGATCTGCTGGAGAAAATCCAAAAGATGGAGGTGAACATGGTGCAATCTAGGGCTCAGGCACAAATGAAAGCATTTGGAATTGGTCAGCAGAGCACCTTGTCCATGGGTGGGACCTTTTCCAAGGCATTACAGCTCTCAAGAGAAGTTAGACTTCATGATTGCAACACTGCCATTACTTACAAGGTGGATTGAAGGAATAGAGGTGTATGAGAGAAGTATTCTGCAACCTTGTCAATGGGTAAGCACACCACCTCATACTCTTTCTTTTCCTCCTTCTCAATCTATATCATTTCAGCAGTGTCAAGTTTTAAACTCACCATCTGCTGCCCTAAATGTTGAATCCATCCCTCTACCCCCTAGTCTTCCATCCCATCTCAGTTTTTCTGCCCTCTTCTCTTCCAAATCCAAACCCCCTCCACAAGAGCTAAATGAAGTACCTTCCACTCCAAAGAAACAAGAGGTTTCACCGCCTCCACCACCACACAAAATTGTCAAATCAGTTGAGTTTCAACCTATCCCTCCTATTGCATCCCCTAATCCATGTTGGGAGGATGAAAATCAGAATGCCAGCCAAGGAAAACCACAGCAAAAAGAGAGTGCCAACAAAGAGGAAGAAATTCAAAGTCTGAAGAGTTGGGCTCTTAGATTTGGGATGACAAAGATCCCCTTGATGGTTAGGCCTACAGAAGAGGTTGGGGTTGGAGAACAAATGGTGGTCAGGACTGATTCTGTTGCAGCAGAAGAAGGAGATCTTGCAGTCCCAACTTGTCCTCTAGAGCAGCAGATCGAAGAGTTTGACTTGACGAACTTCATGCTGGAGGAGGAGCTCATTCAAGAGCAAGATTGTCTTCGAAAATTGGAGGAGGAAGAAGCTGCTCCAAAGGCAAAAGAAGAGGAGCACATCCTAGTTGTGGAGGAGAAAATTGCGGATCCAAGGGCTTTGAGCGCAAATCAGGCTATGGGAGAACCTTCAGTTCTTCTTTCTATTTCATCTCTCTCGAGTTCTAGTGCTGAAGAAGAGTTTTATCTCTCAAACTCAATGTCGGAGAGTGAAGGAAACCATGGTGGTCAGGTTACAGAACAAGAAGACACCATGGAGGAAGTTGAGCATTCGCAGCAGGACAGCAATGAGGCAGTTTATCTGTCAAATTTGGAGGACTGTTTTGATGGAGAGGAGCCGGTTGAGTTTCCACCTTTCTCTTTTTCATCATCCCCATTCCAAACACTCGAGTCTGCTGTCATGAAGGAGAACATTCATTTACAGCAGCCTGCATCTTATAGCAGCTCTTTGGAACCAAGATTGGAAGATTTTAATCTTTCACAATCAGCCATGGAGGAAGAGAAAGGACAGAGGAATTTCACCATTTCTTCCACGCCATCCATTCAAGGAGGTCTACAAGAGAACTCCATTCCTGGAGTTGAAAATCAGAGCAATGGGCATACTCAAAGGATCATGCCGTGCCCAATCAGATACTTGGCTTCATTGGAGCCAAGGGAGAAGCCAAAACCAGTCATGCTCACTTCTGAGCATGAGGGTGAGATACAAAGTACCGAGGATCAGCTGCCATACCTCTTCAATTCAAATGCAGAGCAACTAAAAGAGGTATTGGATTTGCCTTCAGCTGATACCTTGATGATTTGGGTAGAAGACCAGCTTCTTGTTGATTTTCCATCCATCCAAACAGCCATGATCAGTGCCAAATCAATTGCATGGCTGCCAATTTTGAAGAAAGGAAGCTATTTTGCACAACCAGTTGCAGGGTTTGTTTAGCTCATCCTTGCTTCCAGTTAGAGTAGAGTAGGTAGGTTTGCTTTCAGCAGAAGAAGTGCTTGTGCACACTCTGCATGTTCCATTTGGGGCATGTATGATTTTCAATTTTGTACATAGTTTTTGGTGTTGCTGGTTTTTGCTCTTGCATAGTTCATTGCAGCGGATTTTGGTGAGAACAACTCTTAAGTTGCGTGTTCTCGGAGAAGAAGTTCAGATATCAGGTTGGCTTCAGGTTGCTTATGACTCCATGCCCAATGGATTGCTAAAGGGCCACTGATCTTCTACCTGGCAGGCAGGTAATCCCGTTGAGTCGCCAAATTGTTGTATATTTTCCCCTCTCCGGCGGAATCAGGGAAACGCGGGTTTGGGAGTCGGGAGGACAGGGCGGAGAAGCACGAGCATAGAACATGTTGCGCATCCTCCCAATCCCGATGCATATGCACAACCACCTCCCGAACCCGATCGGGAATGTATCGAGGCGGAAACCAGAGGTGGAAAGACATGGCAAAGGGACATGTCGGGGTTTCTTCCAAACCCGACAAAGAAGAAAATATGTATGCGGGTCTCCAAATCCCACGCCAAAGCAATCGCGAAAACCAGTCGGGCGGGCAAGCCAGGAAAGCATGACGGAAGGGCCGCAAAACCCGACACAGGGCAAACGCGGGTTCACGGGGCGGAGAAGCATGGTGGGACAAAATGTGTCGGGGGGTCTCCAAAACCCGACGCAAAAGAAATGCGGGTTTCGAGGTCGGGAAAACACGTCGGGGATGCACGGGGCAAAAGCATGTCGAGCACCCCTCCGGACCCGATGCGCATGCGGGTTCATCTTCCGCCCCGACACAAAAGAAAGCTCGGAATCACGTGGGAAGCGGGTTTCAGAACAATGCAAGCATCAAACACATTCCGGGGCTTCTTCCAAACCCGATTCGAAATACAGTCCGCCATAATGAGATGAGTTAGGTGCGGATGTGGAGGTGGTTGGAAGAAATTTTGATTTTCTCACTCCTCTTTCTCTTTTCTTATATAAAATGTAAGGAGAGGCTGTTTTAAAAAGGAGTCGACATTTTGTTTTGTGCCTCCTCCCTTCTTCTCCCTGGCAGGTGGATTTGTGGAGCAAAGGACCTTCCCATTTGAAATTGTAATGCAACCTTGCCTCTTGGCATTTTGCAGTGTTGTATCCCCCTTGGAGAAAATTAATGCATATCTGTGGATGTTTTCTCAACCCTCTACGTGTTTATTTGCGTCCTTCCGATCTTCACTGTGAATCTAGCTATCTGTGCATATCTTTTGCATTACATTTTATTGGTTTGTGTTTATTGGCAAGACATATGTTCTTCATTCCTCGGTGCATCACCTCCTTAGCTTAGGTTTATTTTTATGCATTTCTCTCTCCCTATCTCCTTGGTAGTTAGTTTAGGTTTTTAGTGTAAACCTCTGCATTTTATTGGTGCATCTGAACAGAGGAATAGGAGCCGGCCTTCATCCGGAGAGCTTTTCTGATTTCGCAAGGTCCCACACTTGGGAAAAGCTCCATGTTGTGCAATCGCACTGAGATTCTCAACCGATCAAGTTGCGGAGTCCCAGGGGTGCTGTGATTCGACACCAACAAAAGCTTCCAAATCCCTTCTGATGAATCTTCTATTTTTGACAGCAAGGGAAGTGGTGTATTTTCTTCATGCATACAATACACACCAAACAAGTGTTCTTCAACTTCCTTAAAAGGATCATGAGCATGTTCTTCCATTGTCTTTTCATCCATAAACATGTTAGAAACACCATCCAATGCTGAAACATGAGCTACCTCATCAAAATCAGACTAATCTAGGGATGAATAATTAGCCACTGCATTTGAAGAGTGATGCTCAATGTGAAATCTGGCCAATGGCTCTGAATTGATGGTAACTTTAGTACCATAACAAGTAGTGAAAAATAAGGACCAATCTGAAGAGAGATAACCTCCTATTTTTGTCGTGAAGTCCATACATAAGCATAAGGAAAAGTATGAAGGTAAATCCACAACAGTAACATCTTCCAGAATAGAAACATTTGGCCAAGCATGTAACGTTGCTTCTAAAAATTTTATTATACCAATCCGTATTAGTTGCGGTTCCATCAAGTTGTAAGACACTCCTTTCTATAGGCTCATACTACAAACCCGGCTTTTCTACAATGGCTTTTGGCATAACTCTACTACTTGAACCACTGTCCCACCATGTAATTATGAACTAGATGTTCTCCAATAATCAGTGATAAATAAAATTGTGGTGGTTTCTTGATTTCATGAGCATTCGTAACCTTGTTAACCTTCCAATTAACTTCTTTAATGCAATCTTGTTCAAACATTCTAAGGACCATGTTTGTCTTCCTAACTCCCTTTTTTGTTGTATTTGAAGAAATCTACAACTTAGCTAGTTCATGAGAAAGTAAATCTTGTTGTCCAAGAATACTTAGATCGTCCCACATTGAGATGTTAATGTTATGTTTTTTCATTACATCAACAATGTTGAAAGAAGCAACTATTTTAGAGACGGATTCAACTGTCTTAGAGTAAGCGTTAGCAAAAATTGATTCTACCTCAACTGCCTTGGATATCTGAGGTATAAATAGTCTTCTTGGATCAGGTTGTAACTATTTTTGATGGCCTTTATCAACTGGAACACTTGTTGTTTTTTAAGGAGCAACAGGGTTGTTGGTCAACTTTGGAATTATAGATGTTGTCTTTTCAAAGGTGAAAGATGGGGTAGAATAGGCCTATTTTGTTGTTTTTGACTTTCAACATATTTTACTAGAGCCCTAGTAGTGACCGCAATGAAATCCTCCTCAAAAACTCGACTAAATTCTGTTTAGGTGCTTTCTCGAACATGAGTTTCTTGCTGCCCACCCTCCATCCGAGGCATGAACAATGTTTCGATTGAGGGTGTGCAACAAGATTCGCATAAAGAAAAGGATTTGCAAAAGTTGCAAAATGAATGAGGTTGATTGCAAGGTTGACACTAGTCTTCTCGTAGCCGTATTAATTGGTACTAAAGCATTAGATGAACTAGGAGCCATTGGGTCGAACTACCTTTTCTAGTAAGGTTGCCTATAATTTTGATTATGTTGATAAGGCTTCCTATATTTTTGATTCTCATTGATTTTGCTAATAAGAGACCGATAGGGTCTGCTAGATAATGTAATTTTGTTATCAATCAAAGTCAATTTATTTCCCATAGTTTTCAAAGCTTTAAATACATCATCTGATGGAGCTACAACAGTAGGTTCTATGATTGTAATAGGTAGAGGAATAAGTACTAAATCTATCCAAAAGGGCATTGAAGGCCTTGGTGCTAATTTTCTAGCTTGAATAAGACTATTTTCAGCTTAGATAGCGATATCATAGGCTTCTGAGAGTGTCTCTCCCCATTGACTAAATCATAGTTGGGATATCATTGTTTAATGCTCTAAGATAATAAAGGAAAGCATGATCATCTTGAGGCTTGACACTTGCTAGAATTCTTTCCCGAGTTCTGGAAAAATAGATATTGAAACTAGACATAAATTCATTGGGAGATCTTTTAATAGTGGACAACTATTCAATGAGAGACAAATGATCTGAATTATCCTAGAATTGTTTCATAAAAATTTTCACCTAAGTTATCCCAAGTTCTTATGCTTCCAATTTCTAGGTTTCTATACTATTGCAAGGCTTACCATTTAAAAGATGCAGTTAAAAGTCTTAAAGCTACATCTTCATGAGTGATGTTATGGACTACACATAGGGCTATAAAATATTCTATATGTTCGTAAGGTGTAACTTGATTTTCACCCATGAATGATTGTAAACTTTTTATGGTAGTATTAGGAATGTCATGGTAAATCGGGATTCTAATGGATTGCCATTAGTAAAAGTCACAAAATTCCTTGGTGGTTGAATAGCCAATTGAAAAATGGGATGTTAATAGAGAAATTGATATGTGGTGAAGGAATATCAGGAGGATGGTTATCAAAACTAGGTATATTGTAAGGTAAAGTATTACCAACTCTTCTCCTTCTAGTAGAATTCAAGGGTAAAGAAACAAACTCAAGAGGAATTCCTTTGTGGATTCGCCAAAAGATCTTCAAATATTTAAAATAAATTTCTGCAACTTGCTCCCAAAAGTGACTTTGTAACTATTGTAAATCTATTCTAGATCTGTCGTAGAATTTGTAACTTACATGCAAATCTGATTTGTTGTCCCACCGGCATGCAAAAATCTGTTATCTCTTGAAAGTGCACCTGTGAGAGATGGCTATAGGTTTTGTAAGCTTATAAAATTTGATCTCTCTCTTTCATAGAAACAATGGAAACACCTCAGTCCGTGGGAATACCTATTTTGACGTGAGTCTCCAGATCAAGTTGGTTCCTTCTTGATGTATCCTAAATTGATAATGGGGTTTAAGGGGTAAAAGATGACAAAAAAGTAATTAAAACTAAGGTGATACACAAAATTTGTATGAGGGATTTGAATGAGTATATGCACAATTGATATGTTAAGGATTTTGGGTGCACGAACCAATAGTTTTCTACGAGAAAATTAAGGGGAAAATTACTTGGAGGTATTGAGGGAGATTATCGAAATAATACTACTAAGATAAATTTACACATTAATATCATGCATAAATTACTAAATTTTGAAGCACGGTAAGATTATTAATCGGGAATTTGCATTCATAATACTAATAGAAAAATACACAAGACTGCAAATAATAGGTAAGGTAGAAACTCTTCACACTCGGAAGGCAAAATTGGCAAAAATTACTTCAAGATTCTCTCGTATCCAAAAATTCCTCTAGAAGTTTTTTTGTACTTTGCAAAGGCACACAATATATAGCAAAAATTCACCCTCTTCCTAAAAATAGCCTAAGGCTTGTACTCGCCCATGCATTCTATTTGTATCCTCTATTTAATACTAGATAAAGGAATAAAAATAGATCATGTAATTACAAATAGGCATTATTAGCCTTAATAAAAATTAGTCAACTAATGTTGACTGATCTATTTCTAAGAAAGATAAGGATGAATAATTTATTAAAAATAAGATTTCTTGCTAGGAAAGTCTCTTTCCATGAACATGTAACTTTGTCTTCTTTAGTATTGTGTCTTGTTGTGAACGCATGTAAAAATACTCCTATGTATTGAGCAAAAATATATTACATTAATTGTAATACTTTGAAAAATAATTCATCCAAATATCTATCTTGATTAGGACCACCTTTGTCTCTGATGTTGACACTTGTTCTCTTCTAGTGATCACATGTAAAACAATCCTCTGCAGGAAAATAAAACTTTTGATCTCCAATACTTTAGCAAAATTATTCACCTCTCAGTGGGGACCACCTCGATTCTTACAATTGTCTTCAATTAAGTTTGGCGACTCTTGTGGACTTGGAAAATATACATGCCATAATACTTTAGTCTCTACCACCTTTGATAAATACATACATGTATATATGTGTTGCCCTTTGTATTTTAAAGAATATAGTTTAAAATTTTACCTTCGGTGATCATTGCACAATATAGTTGGGTCGGGCTTTTTGCATTATTTGGAGTTTCGACTATAGTTGGACCATAGAAATCATTGCAATGATTTTATGATGGACACATGGTCTGGCCACTTCTACATGATGAGTCAACCCTTTAATCGATTGTTGGTGGCATTTAATTCGACCCAAACTAGGGTTTCTACCCACTCACCACGTATATGCGTTTTCAACTCTAGTTGGGTTTGGTCTTTTATGGACACCATCGATCTCTGTCCTTGATGTACCTCCACCATTGATCTTTGAATCCTTTGGTAGACTTTCAAACCCTTTCTGAATTTTTAAGCCCTCATGGACTTGTAGGTAAAATTTAACGCTTTAAATTCTTCCGCATGTTGGCCTTAAAGGCAACATTTACTCGATCTCCCGCTCGGGGAATTATGGGCCTATGAGGTAACTTGGAATTTCAAGCCTCTTTGCATAAAGTCTTAAAACTTTGAGAAATCCCGCCACGCCACCAATACTATGTGGGATCTATTTTTTAATTTTCTCTTGATATTGAATTTTTCGTTATGCGGAGCCTCGAGCTTGCGTTAAACTTTGGAACTTTTAAATTTTTGCATTTTTAAGGTTTGAAAACCTAAATGAACCCTGACCTCCATTTCTTTGCTTCCACTATGGTGTTGACACACATCCTTCTAGTTCATGTGGGTGAAAGTTTTACAATTTGAAAATTTGGCAAATTGCACTAAGTTCCATCGCCATTCCAACCTGATGACTTTTACCTCGATTTTGGTGATCCATTTATGAGCGTCCATCTTTATACTTATTGATTTTCAACCATTAATCTCCAAGGGATAGTTTTAGGGTTTCTACCATGCCATAAATGCATTTTAACCATGGTTTTCATTGATTGTGGAGCTTGATCTTTGTCCTTTGATCCATGTACTTGTCATTTTCGATCATTGATCTTTTAATTATGGTTGAATTCTCCTAATTCATCTCCCGAGTTTGCATTATAAGGAATAGCTCGACCCTTATGCACATTTCATTTTTTTTTCATTATGAGGGTGAAGCCATGCAAAATTTTCCTTCGATGCCATTCTTCTGAGCATTCGAGCTTGGTCTCTTCACGTGAAAATGGATTTCTATCATTTTTTGCTTCTTCTAAGCTCTTTACGTAGCTTTATATATGATCATTTTGAAGGGTTCATTTAATTATTTGAGGTCTATAGATTCGTGAGAAGAAGTATATGATCTCTCTCCCATTTTCATTCTCTTGAAGCTCGAATTTTAATGTAGAGCAGTTTTTCGTCTCTTTCCTTTCTCTCTTGTTCACCATTTAGGAGTCTATGAGCTTGGTTTAGTTTTCCTGAGTAAGATTTGAGCTTGGATTTATAGTTCTTTGGATTTTTGAGAAGCTATATGGGGTTTCTATGTAATGTTTTCTCCTTTCTCTCGAGATTTGTAGATTTGGTTTTCGAAACCATGGTTGGAATTGAAGGCAGAGTTGCATGTTTCATGTCTTTGTTCTTTCAATGATTTTTGAGCTATATGGTTGTGAGTGTTTTCCACCATAAGTGGTTATAGGTGAGCTAATTTTCTCTTGTACGTGTACACTTATGTTTTATTTTCTTCTTTAAATATATCACTGAAACTCTTAGAAATACTTTTGGGTTCTGTGATTTATTACTCCCGCTTGACTCCTGAGTTTGAAACTTCTCATGGACATATGGATTTCTTGCTTCATCATTTTGTTGCTCAAAAGTTTCGACTACTCGATTATAATATGGTGAGTTCTTGTTTATTACTCTGGTTTTGACATTTTCCGAATGAAAATTTGTGCACGAACTTTTCATTTAGGTTTGTATTTTTTTGTAATAGTCTTCAAAAAATATGAATCATCTTTCATTTTATTGTTATGAAAAATACTTCCTCTCCGGATAGATATAGACCTGCAAGAATGAAACTTATGATGCCCCCAGATTTGTTTTTGTATAATAACCTTCATATATCCATTTCATGTATGATGCTTTTAGGTTTTAGTATACTTCCATGTATTCGTAATAGGGTTTGGCCTCGAACGCTGCTTTGTGGCTCTCTCAAAATGTTTCTTAAGTGTTTCAATTGTTCTACAACCACGTAGACCCCGTGTTTTCTAAATGTATAGTTTTCCTTTATTTTTCTCAGCCTATTTCAACATTGAAATTGGGCATGATTGTTGTTCTTTGTCATTTGCTTAATCCTAAATAGAACAAGATATACATACCAACAAAGAACTATACCTCCATTTTTTACTATTATATTCACTATAGGATAGAATTTAATCTTGATTAACAGCCCTCCCTTCCACTTGAAAACTATAATGATTTCATTCCTTGATCGTATTAATGAGACTTCAAAATTTGTTCTTTGTTGAGTCACTTGAATGACTAACTATGAGAATATGTCATAATGATTGTAGTTTTGTTAAACATGCAAAGCACTCTACAATACTCTATGTAATTATGACGGAAATTGAATGACAGTATATGTTTGGTCTTTGTGTAAAATTAGTCAATTTGAAAAGAACAATTACCATGCATATATTTCTCTCTAGGATTCAAATTGGTAATGAAGTACTTGCATTCAAGTAACTATAAAAGTATCCATTGATTTTCAGTTTTAGCTTTATCTTGCAATATTATGTAAAAACGAGGAGGCTCCATAGTTTTCATTGGTGGAATTTTGATATGCTTCTGGTTCTTTTCCATGCTCATGAGAAATCTATAATTTCATAAACTACTACAACTCTTATTGTTCTTGATCTTGTACTATGAGATATTATTTTCGTATCTTGTATGTTCTTTCTAGATATTACAAGCGCTTCATCTGCTTTAATACTATTTTAGGAATAATCTTTGATTCATATTCTTGTTAATATTTCTTTTACTTTGTTTCTTTCACATAGATACTTTATTTCATTTAAGTAACATTTATGGCATGTTGGAAAATCTTAAATGTTGTTTTTTCATGGCGAAGCCCCACAATTTTTTTCCAGAATCTTGTCTTCATTCCTTTTCAACTGTAACCTTCTCTTTTTAGCCAAACATAAGCTTTCAAATTCTACTTCTTCCTTCTATAGCAAACTAAAACATGTATTTCTATCTCCGAATCTCTCTTCTATACTATAACTTCTTAAACTTCGTAACGATTCTTTGAAACCTTGAGTTACATTCTTCTTTTTATGCATGCACTTCTGACTTGTTTATTTTTCATTGGCTACAACGTGTACCTGCACACTTAGGAAAATAGTTAGAAAATACTTAGGCTTTTTAGCCTCTCTTATGTCCATGTTTTCTTCTTTTCATTTCTCTTCCTTCACTCTATCTGAGTGAATAAAGCATGTATGCAGTTTGATATTCAAGTAAATTACATCTCATGTTTGTTATCACCGAATCACAGCACCCCTGTGCATATACTTGAACTCACAGTGTGATTGGATAACATGGGTAATATCTCCAAGTTGTGGGACTTCCTACTTGAGATAGACCTCCGTGAGAAAGTCGGTTCTTGCTCCCAAACTACCCGCCACAATCTACTCTAATGGAGGATAAACTAACTCCGCTCTAATCTAAATTTCCAAGGGACCAGGGAAAGAGAATTCATAAAATAAAATCCTACACTAAAGTGGTGATACACCAGAAAAGGAGGATGTGAGAGTAGTCTCCAAATGTGTGAAATATAGAGGCAAAGTGCACACTAGAAGAGGTGATGACAGCTTCTCCATAATCTAGAAAAATGCATTCATGACAATATTCCAAGCACACACAATGATAATGAATTCATGCAAGAACATAATAATAGACACAATATTCTTGTAGAAAGATAAAAGGGCAAGAAGAATGCAAGAAAACACAAAGATGGGAAGATACATCCACAAACTTGTATTTTATTGCTTCTGGTATGCATAGTTCGAGTCTATTACAAGATAAGGGCCTGGATCACCATGCAAGGAGTCCACTACAAGGGCCTGCAACACATGCAAGGCTTCACAAAAAAATTTGGTAGAGCTTTTGCTTTACCCAAAACTCTCTCTTTTACAATGAGCCCAACACTCCAATTTATAGGAAAAAGAGAAGGAAAAGAGAAGGGAAAATGGAAATCCTCAAAATCTATCCTTCAACCACCTGTAAGAAGCATTAAATTGAGTGAAATTATTTTATATTTCTTGCAAAAGGCTCCCCATACTGTCCCATGTGCTGCAGCAGAGAAAGAAGGATGACCATACCTCTTAATTGCACTCCCAACTACCAAATAAAACACTCTTTACGAACCCGGCCACGTTTTCTTAAAAACTTAATCAATTTCTGATAAAATCGGAATTTGTTGATTCCTATGCATGGGGCTCGGAACCATGATTCCAATGGTACCAATTTTGTGCAATTTCGTTAAGAAATGAAAAAGTTATGGCCTTCTGAGTGCAGGCAGCTATTTTGGGCCTGGCAGGCGTTTTCTGTCATTTGACGGGAATGAGCATTAACTGACTGGAGCCGAATATATTTCTCTTATTTAAATATATCTACCCTCATTAAAAATAAGAAATCCAGAAAGTCCAATTTTATGAAAATTGGAGAGGACGTCGTGCTCGTTCCAGAAAGTCCAATTTTATGAAAATCGGAGCTCGGAGTCAAAAGTTATGGCCGTTTGAAGTTCCACGGGTCAAACGTTGACTTTTCTTCTCTGCCTTCGGCCGCTTCGCTTTTCGCGCCCTTCACGTCCTTTTGTCCCAAATTTCCCAATGTTGAATGGGACAAATTCTTCCTGAACCGCCCGAAATGGGCTTCCATGTCCCTTTTCGGCCGGTGACACGTAGCGTGATCTGATTGGCTTTCGGCTCCTTCGGCTATCCACGTCCCACGCGTCCCTTTGTCCCACTTGGCACAGTGCTGAAATTTCCCATTTCGGCCGAACCGGCTGGTTCGCGTACTTTTGGCCCAGATGTCCCATTTGCTTTCGGACCGTCTGGGACAAATTTTTCCGATTCGCCCGGTTCGGCCGGTTCGCGCCCTTTTGTCCCAACTGTTCCGGGACAAAAGTTCTCATTTCGGCCGAACCGGCCGGTTCGCGTACTTTTGGCCCACGCGTCCCAGACTGTTTCGGGCTGCCTTGACTCATTTCGGCCGATCCGGCCGGTCCGCGTACTAATTGCCCAGATGTCCCAAACTGCCTGTTTCAACAGTTAGTCAAATTTTTCCATTTTTCGGCCAGTTCGGATTTCCGTGTCCCGCGCATCCCTTTGTTCCAAATGTCCCAAATGCTACACAGTGCTGCTCGTGGCCTTTCGGCTGGTTCGTGTCCTTTTGTCTCAACTGTCCCAAATGCTGTGAGGACTAGGACTTAGCCATTTTTCATGATTTTTTCTAGCCCGAGCTTGTTTTTGCAATTTTTTCACATTTTCTCAGAACTTGCTCTCTTCTTCTTGGACAGGGGAGTTAGAAAAAATCTGAGGGGACCCTAGAAACATGACTTTTTTCCCGACTCAATATAATTGCTTGGGACTAAAGAATTTGATGCATGTTATCAAAATTACCTTGAGGGGTGAATTTTGGATAACAATGTTGTTAGAGATTCATATGCACAAACTAAGACAGTCTAGAATATGAATTGATCCCTAGCTCATAATCGATAGTTATTTTTTTCTTCTTTTAAGTCGGTGGCTTCTACAATGGACATGAAGAAGAAGATAGAAATGTAGATGTTTTCAATCAAGGAAGAAACCATAAGGCAATGATGGGTTCACTCATACTCATTTTCTTTCTCTTTCATGCATGTGTACCTTTTATTTCAAAGTAGTTTTACTTTATTTTTAGGTACATCCCACAACTTGTGTGGGAAACATTTGACCTTCCTTGTGAATAAAACATTGAATTCTGAAATTGAGTTGTGTATTCCCTTCGCATTCTAGCTTCTCTGTATGGATTGTATAATGAACTAAACAACTTAGTAACATAATTGAATGTCTTAATCATGAAGGAAAGAAACATTGATGAGAACTTGTAACATTCAGTAATGAACCCTAATTTTCTTATATCTATATTTCTATTTGCTACTTCAAAACTCAGCACTTCACCTACTCTGTAATTTGTCATCTTCATCAAGACAACACAGTTTTCCTTTGGGGCTTTGTGTTCTTTTGTTGAAGATGACATGAAATCGAACTATGTGATCTATTATGTTTTGTGATAGCACACATAACTGGATATTTCATTTAATATTATAACTAATTGAACAATAATGAATGATATCCAACTCTCTTAGTTTAGGTATAATTCACCCATGACTTCCATCGTAATGGTGAAGTTTTGAGTTGCCCATTTTTGCACAAGTGAAAAAATTGTCAACAGACCTCATACAAGTTTGGTGTATCACCTAAGTTTTAATTTCATTTTATAGTCATCTCTTACCCTTAAACCCCAGAATATTAGTTTAGGATACATAAATAAGGAACCGGCCTTGATACCGAAGAATCAACTCAAAATCGGTATACCAAGAGACTGAGGTGTTTCCATTGTATCTATGAAAGAGACCAACGGCCATCTATGCGAAGGTGCACTTTCGAGAGATAATAATTTTTGGCACACCCAAAGTGGGACACTCACATAGCTAAAATTTTTAGTTTTCAAAGTTGTTTCATCATTCAAGCAAACTAGACAACATGCATAAATTTTTGGAAAGAACTACTATTGATGAATTCAAAAATTGGCGATTCAAGGTGTATAATTCATTTGGCGAATTTGTAAATCTAATTTCGATCAAGACATCACTTTTCAACTTCACCAATTTTTAGCTTCAGTTTCCAGGTATTTTCAAGGAAATCATATCTCTTATTTTGTTGTTATCAGCTATTTTTGTAAACGCGAGACCTATTTTCATAATTTCAATATTTTATGAGGTCCCACAGACCATGAACTGTCATTTTTAGCAGTGTTTTCCTCCAAACCAGCAGCACTTTTATCCACCTTCTCCTTCAGATCCATTTTATAACCCCTATCAAAATGAATAACCTTATAACCCAAACCCCGTCCATAAATATGATAATCAATTGAGGGTTATGTTGATTATGTATAACAAGAAGATCTTAGAATCGAGTTTAATATTTTGAAGCAACAATATTTAGCTATCAAGGAACAAATTGAGAAATCAAAAGCAATGAAGAATGATAGGTGTCAGGATATGGAACCCTATCAATGGGATGTTCCTTCTTACCTTCCATATCAAAATTCAGTGCCCATATATCCTCCTTGCCAGCCAATGCAGCCTATTCCCTAGTTTCCTAATTATCAAGTTGTTGTAACTCCTACTTTTTCTACCCCAAAATCATATACTAAAGTCAAAATCAATTGTCCAAGTTGGCATTCAGATTTTGTTCTAAAAGATAATATTATACACCAACCTCTTCTCCAAAATTTTCCAGCTTAAATAAGAAACTAAGCCCACTCCTCATTTACCTATACTTCTAGTCCAGAAAGAGAGAATCAATAGATCAAGTAGGAGGGGCAGCCAATGGAAGACAATAATAGGCTGGAATTTTTGCAGAATTTGCATGGATGGGTGTCAAAGTTTCAATTTTATTTTATTCCAGAGTTGGAAAAAGAAACCATGCAAAAGTTACAACCTATTTTTCCATCAGATCAAGAGTAGTTGGAAGATGATCAACAATCTGCATATTCTAAGTGTAGTGTGCATGAGGGCACCATACTCATGTAACTTATAACCATATCAGAAGAGGATAGATCAATTTTGAATAAAATGGAGGTTGAAATCCAAGGAAATTGTGTTTCGAATTTACATCTTGAAGAGGTTGATTTCTTGTCAGATTTAGAAAACTGCATAGGTAAGAGCAACCAATAGAACCCATCTTTTTACAGCTTTTAGCATTTAAATAACCTCTTATTGCTCAAAGTTATTCTTGGACATGAAAAAGAGCATGGAGTGCTATTGGGTGAAGATATTTATTATCCCCTCATGGAAAAACCATTTTGGGATAGAATGTCTCAGAACAACATGGTGTTCAAATCAGATCTTGTGCAGGAAAAAGAGACAATTTTGATCTTACATATTTTATATCAGATCAAAATGAGCAAGATGAAAGATTAATTGTGGTAAAGTAGTTAGGAAGAAGCTGAGATGTGTTCACATCAGTTTATAATTTCCTAAATGACAATACATAAAAACTTCATATAAGTACTTATGAAAATGAAAAGATGATCTCAAAACAGTTTCAAGATGAGTTACAACAGTTAGAAGAAACAAAATAGCCTCCAGGACAGCTTCAGAAAGAGCTCATTATTGAAAATGATGTTCATGACTCAGACTAGATCAAAACAACCGATTCATCCACTACTAGAAGGCCTTTTCCTATTTGGTATTTGGCTGATTCTCACCTAGCTACAATATTGCAAGATTTCATGCTTGTCTTGGAGCACAAAAGTGAGTTATCTGTTCTCAACAATAAGCCCCAAATCATTCCGAATAGATTACAGATTAGATAGAGGTGTTTCCTAGCTCTGGGACTAACCTAATTAACAAAATAAAGGTATATATCATTTTTTTAGCTATGTAACTTTGCTGGTTTCTAGAGCTGAATTCATGGCCTCGGTTTTGGAGGAAGGGGATCTACTTTTCACTTCCTGTTTCAGGTTTTGTTTAGCTTCAATTTCTTCTAGTTAGAGTAGGGTACATTAGGATTTCCATTTCAATAAGTGAAGTTCCTGAACATTGTAATGTTCCTTAATTCAATAAGTGCACTCATGCATGTGATCTTGTTTACCAGATCCTTTCCTAGTTTTAGTTCATTTGGAAGGGTTAGACCTTCAAAAAGGTATCTTTTGGTTACATGCTTTAGACTCCATGCTCAATGGACAAGAGAAAGGCATAGGTTTAAAAGCTAGTAGGCGGCGTTCCTCATAGGATTTCTAAAAATGTTGACAATTTTTACACTTGTGCAAAAAATGGCCAACTCGAAACTTTGTTACGATCAATAGCATTAGTGAAGTATACCTAAGCTATGGGAGGTTATTTCAAAAATATTGTTACTTTTGAATTAATTAATGATTGCATGAAATCTGCAGCTATGTGTGATGTTGAAAAACCTAACAGATCATATAGCCTACAATTTCATGTTATCTTTTGCAAAAGAACAAAAATCCCGAACGACAACCGTGTTGCCTTGATGAAAGACACTACATCGCATTGTAGAATAGATGAAGTGTTATGTTTTGGAGCAGCAATCATTACTATAGATTACAAAATCAGATCTCATTCTTGGATGTTCCACATATTTTTTAATGTTCTTTCCTTCATTATTAATACATTCAATTATATTATTGGGTTGTTTAGTTCATCATACAATCCATATCGAAAAGCGTAATGTAGAAAGAAATACACAATTCAATTTCACAATAAAATGTTTTATTTATAAGAAATTTCAATATGATCCCACACAAGTCGTGGATGTAATCTGAAAGTAAAGTACAACTACTAAAAGAAGAGGTACATATGCATGAAAGAGAAAATAACGGAGTATGAATGAACCCATAATTACCTTAGATGCCTCTCCACCAACGCGAGACTATTGTTCATGGCCTTGATATCGCTAAACCTTCCTTTATAGCAAGCTAATCTCTATAAACTGCTCGTAACACTTGTGTTGCATATCTATATATCGTGTAACCACATCTTATGTCAAGGGACCAAAAATACCACCTCTTGGGCTCATCGATTCTCCTTGTGTGCCTCGTCTCTCTCACCTAAAAACATAGTAAATGTTTCCACCTTTGTTATGGACACTAGCTCAAATAAATGGGCATGCTCACATGTAATATCATCCACGCACTCAAATATACCTCCACCAAGCACATTGGCTAGCACATTCCATGTCAATGTGGAGATGGATGTATCAACAATCAACGACCAATATGCGTCACTTACAAACACATATTACACAACCCATCAAACAACAATAAACGACAATATAGGAATCCAAAAAAGTACACAACTACATAAATACTTACGGCCGGATATAACTATTGTTAAAGGGTCGAGGCCTTGTGCTTCCCCCTCAACTCCTGCTACTCATGGTAACCCGTTGGACATGAAGAAAATAATGGGAACAATAATACCAAATGATGAGCTACCCACAATGTGTGCTACTCTTCGGTGCAAGCTACATCATCAAAGTCTATAAGAGGTATCATAACGTATACGTCATATGGCCCCAATGGTACTAGCTGGTATGATGTGGGCCCTGCTATAGCTCCGACCCTCCTAGGTTCTCTTATAGCTCTGAATCATATAAATGGATCTTGGGGAAAGTCTTGAGCCTTGCCAAACTATCTTGATAGTCTCTCTACCCGGAAAAATTGGCTAAGCTAGGAAATCGATCCTCAAGCCACATCATCCTCTCGAATACACCTCAACTCTACTACATCTTCAATCCATCCTCCATAGTCATGATATCACTACGTTGAGACCCATCCTATCTATTAGTTCCTTATAGGTATTTGTGTTCATCTTCCTACCATGAAAAGAAATCCACATCTGCATATAGATCTCTTTCGTAGCCCACTCTCCTCATGCACCTCCAAGTGGTCTCAATAGGGATATGTTATCCTATTCGGTACATGTAATAGTGTGGTGGTTCCAATCCCTCCACCATTCTCCTCATACTTAAATCGATATAGGTCCCTCTATAGGTGGGACAACACACACAATGCCAACACATATCTAGTACCCTCCTCCTCTATCCACTGGCATATGTCATGCATCTTATACAATAATATGCCTACACTTGGTCCCTCTACAACTATACATGAAGCAATCATAACTTCTATGAACATCCAAAAGAGTGGAACTCGAGACTACAAAATACAATCTAAACTAATATGTTCCTTGGAAGTTACTCGAGTCCCTAAATAATATCATCTAGTGTTTCTCACTTTTCTCTCCATGTCCTCTACTAACATAGCCCATAATCTCTCCCCAACAACTAGAAATCGTAGTATGCTATATACATCCTCCGATTGTAATAGTCATCTCTCCTGTAGGCAACCAAAATGCACACGTATCAACAAACCATTTCTTCTATAGTGTAGTCAACAAGGGAATATTATGGGGCACATCCCCATATTTTCTATGTGTTGTAGGCTGGCATGGTTCATCATATCCCAATCATCATCTTAAAATATCAATCCAAGAAAAATACTCATATGATGCTCACCACGTAACTCCCTTGAGTGGATATCTCTATGTACACAACAAAATGACAACACACAAAGTGTTAGAACACATTACACAATCAAAGACATTCTCTTATCATAATAGAAACATGTTTTTCACCTTTATACATAAAATTCACACATTTTTTACTAGGGTACCAAGATGATGTCGGGGTGCCAAGGAACAGGACACTAGCACCTAGTTTTATGCGCTCCCATCCCGGGGTTACTAGTGTCATCATTGCTATTATCTAGTTCTAAAACGGTGAGAAAAATAAAATTCTCAAATTTTCAAAAATTGATGTAAACGACTACTATACCATACTTTTTGTGAAAAAAATGCACTTACAAACTCTGTGATAATACACAACGCTATGGTGGTCACCACGTTCTCAAACTAGCTAGGACACTCTACATTCACTTACTGCATTTTCACTCACTTCATGATCACTCTCACAATCAAGTACAAAACAAATGAAGTCACTAAACACTTTTTCACTTCACTACTTATAGTTACTTTTTCATCACCTACACATTACACAATATTTGTCATATCTTGATCATTTCTACTCTCATTTACAACCCGTTTGTTGGAATATTTTTAGAATTAAACCTACCACCGTAAAATAAACATTACACATGCATTATCATAATTTTTTTACCACTTTCTATCTATCTTGACCTTACTTTTTGCTTACTGATCATTTTTATCATTAGTTCCCTCTTAGCCAAAAAGGGTGCATATCATTGGGTTCATTCTATAATTCCGCTAATGTTATAACATGATCAATAAATGATACTAATTCACCATGTGATATTTCACCATCAATTCCCCAAATAACCTAATTTGGTGCAACAAACATAGAATTTTTCTATGCGATGTTTCATCACTTCCCCTAATGACCTAACTTGGGGAAAAAAAAATTACAAATATTTTTATGTGATATTTCACCAAATTATATCAATGTCCCATAATGACCTAACCTAGGGTAACTAGCATAAAATCTCTCCATGAGTAACAAATCAATCAATCAATGCATTCAAATTTCTAACAAATTGAAATAACTCAATTAACAAAAACTCAACATAATTAGCCTTTAATATGACCTAACATGGGAGTTACGTGTAGCCTCCCAAATGACCTAACTTAGGAGATTACATTCATTAACTTTCCCAGATGACCTAACTTGGGAAGTTATTTTACATTTTGCACTTGCTTCAAGATGACCTAACAAGGAATCCATCATATATCTTTGTGCTTTCTTCTCTATGACCCAACTTCGGATCCATCACAAATTTCAGATTTTATTTGAGATGAACTAACTTGGAAGCTATCACATTGTGGTGAAACCCATGGAGTGTGGGCAACAATACCTTTCCTATATCACTCATATATGCGTTAACTATTTGATTGAAATTGTTTAGATGTAGAAACAAAAAGTATTTGGATCCGAGTCTATCTATAATAACTAGATCTTAAATATTTAGTTAGAGACTACAGAATAACACATGTTTCTCTATACACTCTTCCTCTAGGGGTACGATGTCTAAATCCTCCGGTTTTTTTTTTCATAGACACACATTTGGGTTAGGAATTTATCACTCCCTACCCCATATTATCGTCATTATAAATATTCAAAATGATAAATCATCTCACATTTCTATCATCACTCTCTCTTAGTATATTTCATCATGACATTATGATTCTCACTACATTGCATGGATCAACACGTTGATCCATTGTTCGGCATGTTATCTGGTTATTTTGGCCCTCTTATTCTACACATATGCACATTCTAATTCAACATGGGCTTCTCTAACTTCTATTAGGTAGGCATCTCTATCTACTTTATGTTACCAATCTTTCTAATCACCAACATAAAATAGGAGCAAATGTAGTCACAAAATCATGCATTGAATAATAAATTTATATTGCCTAGTATGTTATTTTATATACGAGATCTCCGGTAGTAATAATATTCACTAATGACATATCCCCTAGTCGTGTAATCAAAATTTTAGTTATCATCATAATTTGTCTTGCATCGTAAATTTTTTAGATACTTTTATTAATCTCTCAAAGAGTATCAGGTGTCGTTATTTAGTCATTTGTAATCTCTAGTATTTGACTAGGACACCTAAGGTAGTACTAGGGAAACCATGTGCACTCCGGTCCATGATTTTAGGTTCCCTAGTCCCCGTAACACTTGGGTCTAATTTACTTGTTTGATGTCGATATTTTTCATTTTCCCTCTGATTCCCCTAGGTACTAGTCAGCATGTCGGGTCATTAGTGTCAAAATTTTAACAATAGATCCCTATATAAACATAATATACTCACTATCTTATGGGTATACTAACTTTTATGAAGAGCTATCTATCTACTAAGGTAAATGATTGTATTTTCGGCATAATTTACATATGCATCAAATAATCATAGTTGGAAAGGTTTGTATTCATTTTATTCCATCCACCATTTGAATTTTTACATCTTGTTACTTCCCACTACTTCTACTTCACTAACACTAGGGCACCCTAGGCACACAATTGCACACACAAGCACACAAAATTACATTAGGTCTGGAATGTAGTGTAATCCTTAGTTATACTTCCACCACAGTGCCACCTAAGGTCACCAATCGACCCATTCATATGCATATTTATTTTTTAGGGATTTAATGTTTTGTATGCGGTTTTCCACGTAGATATTGATATCATATTTATGAGGACATAAGAGAAGATACTATGAAAACTATGTGACAAAGATAAAGATACTCCAAATACCTAACAAAAGTGTTAGATTCAAATTCTGATATATTTTTTCAGACCAAAGTGCCTAGATTAAAGACCAAGGCGCCTCACAGCACCTAAGTCCTCTACCACACTCTAGTCTAGTCAAATCTTCACCTACTGCAATTTCATTAATAACACCTTCACATTCTATTTTGTCTGCACATCAACCTATTCAAGTACGAGAACATAACGAGGTAAGTCATTTTTAGGTTATAATCTTATCCATCTCATTTTAATCATTTCATTTCATTTAAATATCAAAATAAAATATTTAGCATTAGTTTTTAAGTTTATATCATTTATTACATTTTTGTACTAACTTAGACTAACAAAGAATATAGATCTAAAATTCATATTTTAGTTAATCAATTAATAAGAATTTGATAACAACGTAATTCTATATATTTTGTTAATAGTACATTGGTATACATATATTATTTAGTAGTGCAAATATTTCAATAGTGATTATCAAACATTCATGAGATGTTCATATCATGAAATATTTAACATATTTATAATGTTTTTAAAGGTTAAGAAACTGTTGTGGGTTTAAAAAAGAACTCTTAAGAAGTTAAAGATATTTTGGCCATAAGGAATTTTCCCTAAACCAAATAATCTTCATGGAATAGTGTTGTATTATAATTTATTTTTTTGGACACTATGAGGTAGAAATGAAGGAGAAAGAATAGAGATTGTATATCTCATATTATTCTGTTCAACATAGAGCTCATGTACAATATTTATAGGAAATAAATTGAACTAGATTCCTAAATGAATGGAGAGGTTACACAAATGTAAGAAGAGAATAATGGAATACTAGAAGGAGAAGATAAAGGGATAGAATAGACACCTAAAAAATATAAATTAACCAACGTATGCTAACATTCCCCCCCTTATTACATTATTCTTGCAAATATGACCTCTGAAAGATTCAAATTTCACTTTACCAAGGGATTTAGTGAGAATGTCAGAGACTTGTGCTTCAAGAGGGACAAGATCTGAGCTGAATTTGATGGTTCAAGACGTGCTCTCAAATGAAATGGAAGTCAATTTCAATATGCTTTGTTCGTTCATGAAAGAATGGATTCTGCAGATTCAACACACTTTGATTATCGCAATAGAGAATAGGTGACTATTTTTAAGGAATTCCTAGGTCATCCAAAATGTGACGTATCCATATCACTTCACACACAGCTCCTCGTGCGGTGTGATATTCTGCCTCTGTGGATGAGATAGAAACAACATTCTGCTTCTTGCTTATCCACGAGATAGGTCCAGATCCGAGATGAAATATGTATCCTGTAGTTGACTTCCTGTCATCAACAGATCCAGCATGGTCCAAGTCAACATATCCCTGTAAGAAGAATTGATCATTCTTTTTATATTCCAGACCATAATTAGTTGTTCCTTGGACATATCTCAAAACATGCTTTGTTGCATTCCAGTGACATTTCTTTGGCTCCTGCATGAACTTGGAAAGATAGCTGACAACATAGTAGAGATCTAGTCTGGTATATGTCAAATAGATGAGCCCTCCAACAAATTTCCTGTAGAGAGTAACATCTACTTGAGGTGAGTCCTGGAATCTTGAAAGTTGCAAGCCTTTTTCCATGGGAGTGGATATAGGTTTACTGAGCTATACATTCTATACATTTCCAGGAGTTTCTTGGTGTACTTTATCCGGAGAAAAAATGTGATGCTCCTTTTGCCATATCTACAAGCTAAGATAGTAATGTAGTAGCCCCAAATCTGTCATGTCAAAGGTTCTTTTGAGATCATTCTTTACAATATCAACCTGATCTTCTGAACTACCAGTGATCACAAGATCATCTACATAAACAACCAGAATGAAAATTTCTTTTCCTACCTTCTTTATATACAAATTTGAATCTAAGGGGCTACGAGTGAACCCATGCTACAAAAGGTGATCGTTGATCTTGATATACCATGCCCTAGGAGCTTGTTTCAGTCCGTAAAGAGATTTGATGAGACAACATACCTTTTTAGGCTGATTTTCATCAACAAATCCTTCAGGTTGGGTCATGTATACTTCTTCTTTCATATCACCATTTAGGAAAGCACTCTTGACGTCCATCTGCTGAAGTCTCCATCCTTTCTGTGCTGTAAGTGTGCAAACTAATCTGATGGTCTTCATCTTCGCAGTGGGTGCAAAGGTTTCTTCATATTCGATGCCTTCTTTCTGAGCATATCCTTTTGCTACAAGTCATGCTTTATGTTTGTCGATGGATCCATCTACCTTATATTTTTTCTTGAAAACCCATTTGCAGCCTATGGGTTTCTTTCCTGTAGGCAGATCGACAAGTTCCCATGTCTGATTTTTCATGAGCAAGTCATATTTTGTATTCATAGCTTCCTTCCACTGAGTTTGACTGATTTCTTCACAAACATTATCTGGCTCGAGCTATTCATCAGTGAACTCATGAGTGCAAATTTTACCTAATTTCTTGTTTTACTCCTTGTTTTGACTCTGGATGATGTATTTGGGAGTTGTTGCAAATGTGAGTCCTTGATAGTGCTTTGTACCCACTTCAGACGAGAACTTGGCTACTTTTGAGAAGAACTATGTCGTTGCTCATGAGGATTGATGTGGAGTCACATTCTCCAGTTCTCCAAGGTCAACAAATAGTTCTCATGGCAGCATTTCTTTTCTCTGAGTAGTCTCCTCTGGCTCATCATCTGATTCAGAGACTAATCGGTGAGATGTGTTTGGAAGTGGATCTTCTATTTATACTATTGAGTCAAAGGATGACTCATCACAAACCACATCCCGACTCTCATATATTTTCTTTGTCTCAGGATCCATGAGATGATATTCCTTCGAGGTAGTACACGTGCACTCAAGAAGGATACACGGAGTGTTTTTGGATCTACCTTCTTTCTCTTCGAGCCGGACATGCATGTATGTTGTGCAACCAAATACTCACAAATGACAAATTGATGGTTTTTTACCACTCCATACCTCTTTTGGCATCTTTTTCTGTAGAATCTTTTCGTGCCCTGTTGAGAAGATATACAGCGTTTGTACTACTTCAGCCCAATAGCGTTCTCTCAAGGCTTTGCAGCTTGATAGCATGTATGTGTGAGCCATCTCCATCACTGTGTGATTGCGACGCTCAACAATGCCATTTTTTTGGGGCATGTAGGGAGTAGTCAAGTCTTTGCTTAATGTCGTGATGGTTTAGGAAGGCCAAGAAATTATTTGATGTGAATTCCCCCCCTTGATCTGAGTGGAGTAGAAGAAGTGGTTGTCCGGACTCTTTGACAACATGATGATAGAAGTTCTGCAAGTGTTGAAGAGCCTCACTTTTCTTCTTTAGGAAATATACCCACATCTTGCGAGAGTGGTCATCCACAAAAAGTTGGAAGTACTTGTATCTTGAAAATGAAGCAGAAATGGGCCATTCAGATTGGTATGAACTACCTCCAGACACTTCTTGGCATGGAAGGTGCTCGTTGAAATGGATCTCTATGTTGTTTTCCTGCAAGACAGCTAGGGCAAATAGGCAAGGAACTAGACAATTTGGGTAGTCCACGACCATTGCTTTTGAACTCATCTAGTGCAATGAACTGACTCGACAAGTGTCCATATCTAAAATGCCATAAGGCAGTTGATTCTATTGTTGAAGCAGATAAAGCTAATGCAGAAGATGAAACATTATCTAAAGCAAATAACTTATGTTTTACAAAAGCATTAGCAAGAAGCATACCTTGTCAGGAGATTAAGCATGATTTAATGCCATTTTGAACAAGAAATTCTACCTTAAGGTGATGATTCAAGAGCTGAGTAACTGACAAAAGGTTGTTATTCAAGCTAGGAACATATAGTACCTTTGTAAGTGTACATTTTCGTGGCCCCAGAGGAATTGTCACATTCCCTATTCCTTCTGCAATGTACTCTTTTCATCCGCTATCTGAACTCGATCTCCAGTTGGCTCTTCATGTAGTGAATCAAACAGCTTCTTGTCACACCGAAATATGCTTGCTTTTACCGGACTCTATCAACCAGACTTTCTTTGTGGGCTGAGAGAATTTTGAGAGAAAAGTACAAGATTCTTACTACAATGGGATCCTTCTCGATGTCTCCTCATCGAGTCATCATCTTATTGTTGGGCTATAAGATGTCCTTTTTGCTTTTTCCAAAGTGGGGATGTCGCTTGGAATTTTGAAAATCTTCACGCCCAGATGTGCTTGTATGGCTTGAAGACCCTTGTTTCAAGTTGTTGTGCCAGTAGTGATCAGTGTCATGAGTATTGGTTCTGTAAATGTGACACCATCTCTTTGACTTTTGATCTTTCTATTTGGGTTGCGCTAGATTTGCCTTCTCTAGGGGACCTTTCCGATTCTTCTGGCCACAATTAGGCTTTGAGAACAAGGCTTTGTCCTGAGACTCCTCATGCGATGAAGTGATGGCCTCTTCCTGCTATAGAAAATTCACAAGCTCTTCGAATGTCACTATTTGTTTAGACACATTCAGTGTTGTAACAAACACTTGAAATTGAGAAGGGAGTGCTCTCAAGGTGATTGGGACGAGAATTTTATCATCCACCATTTCACCGAGCGCTAATAACTCCGATCTCAGCTCAGCCACGTGACACAAGAATTCCTCCACTTTCTCGTCAGACCCCATAGAGAGGGTGTGCAGCTTCGACTGAAGATGAAGTATCTTCGTCTGATTTTTGGCTTCATAAATGGTTGCCAACTTGTCCCAGGCCTCCTTGGGTTTCTCCGCATTCCGAACATGCGGTTGCACATCATCACTGATACTGAGCATTATCAGCATCAAGGCTTTAGCACTAGCCATGTCATATTTTATTAGTTCATCGGGGGCTGTGGGAGCAGTACATACACCCTGTGACAATTCCCCATAATCCTTCAAACTAAAGGATTGTCTTCATTTTTGTCTTCAGACGCCAAAATTAGGCCCTTTGAGCGACTGAGCGTCGAGTATAAGTAACCGGAGGAGACATTGTAATAAAAAAATATATTTTTTTTTGAAAATTTATTACAATTTGGACTCACTGACGAGAATTACTAGCTCGTAGATGCTCACGATATTCGCATGTTGTGAGACGGTGACGCTTTGTAGGGAGTTCTTCTTCATCGTCACAATCGGCGTCATATCGGCTTCTAATTCTTCCCGTACTCACTTTGCTTGGTAGCTGACATCGAAAAGAAAGTATTCAAGGAGTCCTTCTCGAACTAGTTTGTCGAATGCAAGATTGCCGGAATTTTGAAGCTCGTTCAGCAGAGAAAAGTAGAACCCGGAGCTCTCAGGAGCTTCTCCACGGTGTTCTCTAGCTGGCGAGTTAATATTCTTTCTTTCAGCTATGGCAACCATGTTATTGACACTCTCAATCAAGTTGTCTACACTCGACATTTGGCGTAGTGTTGAAAAACTTGACGTTGCCAGTATCAGACTTCCTCGTAGAGGGTAAAAAAACTTCAGGCAGCAAGATTCTTTTGCACAGCACTACACAGGTTGAAGGTCTCCGGGAGAGTCTACTCTCTCTTCCTCCACATGCACAGGTAGCAAACAAACAAGATTTCCCACGGCTATCTAAAAAACTGCAGGCTGCTCCAAGAATTTTTAACGCCTCCACTCAGCAGGTGGCTGGTTGTTGTTTTTAGTGCACAAAACACCAAGAAGTCTTGCGTAGAAATAAGATCTCCACGCACAGCAGGTTGGAAGATGTACACGTTTAAAAAAATGTTCTCTTTCCTGGCACAGTCCTCCACGTAGGATAATATAACAGGCCGTTGAATCCTCTCTGCATGCACAAATTGCAATCAAATCAAATTAAATATCACGTCTCCCAAAGTTCCACACTCTGATTTATCTTCTCCCAAACGTCCAAGCAGGCATGAATTGCAACAGCCACGTCCAAGGAGGAAATAAAAAATGTGCCAGTATCCACGTAGTAATTTTCTTGCAAATATTTTTGACTTTAGATGTCCAGCTTCTACTCCCAAACATCTCAGATCTCTATACGTCCACGCTGGAATATAAAAAAAATTACCAGGTCACTCCCAAAGTGCTGGTCGTTGCAAAAAATTCCACGGAACGCTACTGGTTCTCTCTTCCACACACCCGAGGACTGAGTAGGCTCGATACTGATCATGTGAGGCGAAATGAAGGAGAAAGAATAGAGATTGTATATCTCATATTATTCTGTTCAACATAGAGCTCACGTACAATATTTATAGGAAAGAAATTGAACTAGATTCCTAAATGAATGGAGAGGTTACACAACAGAAGGAGAGAATAATGGAATACTAGAAGAAAAAGATAAAGGGATAGAATAGACACCTAAAAATATAAATTATCCAATGTATGCTAACGAGATACTTTGTGATTAATTTTTGTCACAAGGGAATGTCCAATACATATGTTTGAATGTTTTTATCATTAATTAGTAAGCACATTTTGGTTGTGCAATACAAATATGTGATGAGATTTTAGTAAGAGGAATCTATTCATATTTGTTACCATTGAATCAAAACACCCTATGGTATTCACATGTGTGTGTGTTTTAGCTCACTGTGTGATTGGATAACATGGGTATTATCTCCAAGTTGTGGGACTTGCTTCTTGAGATAGACCTCAAGATAAAGCTGGTTCTTGCTCCTTAGCTCTCATGGCCACAATCTACTCTAGTGCAGGCGAAACTATTTTCCTAATCTATCTTTCCAAGGGACCAGGAGAGAGAGAGTGCATGAGAAAATCCTACACTAAAGTGGTTATACACTAAAAAAAAGGGAATGAGGATATTCTTCCAATGTGTGAAAATTAGAAGAAAAATCCATACTACAAGAGGTGATAACAGCTTCTCCACAATCTATAATCGCACTCACAACAATATTCCATGAACACACAAAGATAATGAATCCTTGCAACAATATAAAATAGACACAATATATTTGCAATGAGTTTCAAAGGGAAAACATGATGCAAAAAAAGACAATAGGGGAAGATACATCCATAAAATTGCATCTATTGCTTCATGGATATGCACAATTAAATCTATTACAAGATAAAGGACATGATCACCATGTAAGGAGTCCACTACAAGGGCCTGTAACACATTGGCTTCAGAAAAAAAAATTTGACGAATTTTTTCTACACAAAAGCTTTCCATCCTTATAATAAACCCAACACTCCAATTTATAGAAATCTAAGAAGAGAGAGAGAAAGAGAGAGATGGAAATGAAAATCCCAAAAAAATATTTCAATCACTTGCAATATGTCATAAATGAAGTGAAATGATGTTATGTTTCTTGAAAACTTCCCCACCACTATCCCATAACTTGAAGCAATGAGGAATGTTAGCCCATGCTTCGTTGAATGCATCCTAACCACCACTAAAATCACTATTTATAACTAGGAACGTTATCTCCAAAATAACCATTCATAGCTCATCAAAGTCCATATTTATTTATTTTTATGCATCGGATTGGAAACACAATTCCATTGGTACCAATTTTGAGAATTTTCATTCATAAATGCAAAATTTATGGCCTTTTGAGTGCTTTGGAAGCTATTTAGGTCTGCTATACATTTATGTCATTTAACGGAATGAGTATCTAAATTTATTACATCTGGGGATGTTTCTTTTATTTTCACATATATACCCTCATCAAAATTAATCCGAAAATTCAAATTTCATGAAAATTGGAGCTCGGGGTCAAAAGTTATGGCCGTTTGAAGTTCGGGATCTGATTTGCACTATTTTCCTTTCATGCGTTCATTTTGGCTATCTCGGGTCCTTGAGATGTCCTAGAAAAAAATCTTTAATCTACCTGCAAGCCTCCTTCCGTGGGATTTTTGGTGGAATCAATTTTTGGTAAACTCATGTCCCATGCATAATTGGACCATCCAGGCCTCCCTTTTCTACTTTTACCGATTCTCTCCTGTGCAACAATTTCAGATTTAGGTTTCCCACGTGTCTCGTTGTTGACCAAATCATCGGGGTTATTGACCTCCTCATTCACCACATCTCCTTTGCAATCAGCCTTTTTACCTTTTTGGGTCCCACATGTACTTGTCTCCCAAACTATCCCAGTAGGCCGCGCGGGACAAATTTTTTTGATTTTGCCGATTCCAACTGCTTGCGGCATTTTTAGTGATGTGTGTCCTGTTGTCTGTGTGAATCTATGCGGTGTGGAATAGAAAAACCAGACTCAACCGATTCATTTACAAATCAACTATTTCATATTTTTGGGTCCCCACTTGTCCCGATGTCCCGCATGAGACCACTTGGGACAATTCTGTCTTATTTTTTCACTTCCTTTGTATTGCGGCCTTGATCTCGGTACAAAAAACCTTGGTACAACCTACACTAGTTCCATCCACAACCCTTAGATTGAATTTACATTAAAATAGGCCTATGATTTCATTTTCCTGGATTTTTGCAAGTTTTTACTCACTCCTAGGATTTTTCTTGGACAGGGGAGTTAGAGGAGAGCAAGGAGGTACCTAAAAATCCAATTTTGTTTTCCTTTGAGCCATTTCCACTTGGTCAGCCTGAAGAAATGATGCAAGTTATCAAAATTACCTTGAGGGGTGAATTTTGGATAACAATAATTAAAGCACCACATAAATCAATGCTCACACTCAATCTAAGATTACAATATGTAAGAAAAATACGAGGTGAGGACTCCAAGCTTCGTTTGTTGATAGAAGTATCTATGATAACATTAGAACAATAATTGGTTATAAGTTTATATTATTTACATATGTTGCGATTTTGATAAATCTATTTATCCGCATTAAGAAATAGTTACTATATAAATAACAACATAATAAATTATTATTTATATAACACTCATTTTGACTACATGTCAATAAACTAAATTAAGAAAAAATGTGCACTAGGTTTAGATATAGTCTCATAGACATGTAT